>PVHT021183629.1:20241603-20316695 GCA_004024745.2 Catagonus wagneri
GGGGCAGGCGCGTCTTTGAAGCCAGGGGTAGATGGAGTGGTGTCCCATGCAGTGTGCCTCTTGCATTAAGGGCAGCTCCTAGGTGTGACATGAGAGAGAATACATGTCTGTGTTGCGTGTGTGTGTGCACACACTCATAGAGGTATCTCAGAGTCCTATGACAGTAAAAGTGGAAACAGACCTCAAAAACCATCCAGTCAGCTGATTTTCAGTTTAAAATTCTCAAGCTATTTTTGGTGTTTTAAGAAGCCCACTTAAAAATAAAATTGTATTTTTTATTGAGATAACATTGGTTTATAGCATTGTTTCGTGGGTACAGCATATTTCTACTTCTCTACACAGTGTGCTTACCACCAAAAATTTAGTTTCCATGCAGTTGATCCCCTTTACCCATTGCACCCTTTCCCTGTGGTAACCACTACTCCACCCTCTGATTTTACATGTTTGTTTTTATTTGGTATGTCCATTTACTTTGTTTTTTGGAGGGTGGTTGTTTTATTTATGTTCCACATATGAATGAAATCATCTTCTTCCTTCTGATTTATTTCACTTAGTACAATACCATCAAGGTCTCTCTGTCCATGTTGTCATAAATGGCAAGATTTCATCTTTTTTTTTAATTGGCTGAATAATATTCCATTGCATATAATAATACAAGCACACAGGCATGCGCACGCACACACCACATTTTCTTTATCCATTCATCCATTGATGGCCACTTAAGTTGCTTCCATATCTTGGCTATGGTAAATATGCCACGATGAACCTAGGGGGTCACTGTATATCGTTTCAAGTTAGTGTTTTTGTATTCTTTGGATAAACACCCAGAAGTGAGATAGCTGGTTCATGTGTTAGTTCTGTTGTTAATTTTTTTGAGGAATCTCCATACCGTTTTCTGTAGTGACTGTGTCAATATACATTCCCACCAGCAGTGCACAAGGGTTCCTTTTTCTCTATATCCTTACCAACACTTGATATTTCTTGCCTTTTGATAATAGCCATTCTAGCAGAAGTGAAGTGATACCTCATTGTGGTTTTGACTTGCAGGTGCCTAACAATTAGTAATGTCAACCATCTTTTCATTCCTCTTGGCCATCTGTATGTCCTCTTTGGAAAAATGTCTGTTTTGCTCTTCTGCCCATTTTTTAGTCAAGGAGGTGGCTTTTTGTTATTGAGGTGTATTGAGTATTTTGTCAATTTTAGATATTCACTGCTTTTTGGCAATATGATTTACAGATACCTTTTCCTATTTGGTCAGTTGTCTTTTCGTTTTGTTGTCAATTTCTTTTGCCATGCAGAAATTTCTTAGTTTACCATTTGTTTGTTTTTGCTTTTGTTTCCCTTGCCTGAGGGGACATAGCTGGAAAGATTTTGCTCACATTAATGTCAAAGAACATACTGCCTGAGTTTGCTTCTAAAAAGTTCTATGATTTCAGGTCTTACATTCAAGTTTTTGATCCATTTTTAATTCATTTTTTAATGTGGTATGATCTAGTTTCATTTTTTGCCTCTGGCTATCCAGTTTTCTCAGCAGCATTTATTGAAAAGATATCCTTTCTCCATTGTATGATGTTTTCTCTTTCACTGTAAATTAATTTTCTCTATATGTGTGGGTTTATTTCTGGGTTTTTTTTCTATCTCATCAATCTGTATATCTGTTTTTCTGCCAGTACCATGCTGTTTTGATTACTGTGGCTTTGTAATATAGTTTGAAATCAGTGAGTGTGATGCCTCCAGCTTTGTTCTTTTTTCTCCTACTTTGGCTGGTTTTTTGTTTGTTTGTTTTTGTTTGTTTTTTTATGTTTCCATGTAAATTTTAGAATTTGTTTGGAGTTCACATTGTGGCTGAGCAGGTTACAAACCCAACTAGTATCCATGAGGATGGAGGTTCGATCCCTGGCTTTGCTCAGTGGGTTAAGGATCCAACATAGCCATGAGCTGTGGTATGGGTCACAGATGTGGCTTGGATCCTGCATTCCTATGGCTGTAGCGTAGGCCCACAGCTGCAGCTCCAATTCAACCCCTAGCCTGGAAACTTCCATATGCTACAGATGAGGCCCTAAAAAGAAAAAAAAGAAGGGGCCGGGGGAGTTCCAGTCATGGCTCAATGGAAACGACTCTGACTAGTATCCATGAGAACACAGGTTCAATGCCTGGCTTTGATCAGTAGGTTAAGGGTCTGGTGTTGCCATGAGCTGTGCTGTTGATCACAGATGCAGCTCAGATCTGCTGTGGCTGTGGCATAGGCTGGCAGCTATTGCTTCGATTTGACTCCCAACTTGGGAACCTTCATAAGCCGTGGGTGTGGCCCTAAAAAAAGGGGGGGGAGTAATTTTTTTTCTATTTCTGTGAAAAACATCTGGGATTTTGGTAGGGATTCCATTGAATCTGTAGATGCTTTGGTCATTATCATCATTTTAACACTGTTAATTCCTCCAGTCTGTGGGCATGGGATCTTTCACTGATTTATGTCTTCACTTTCTTTCAACAAGAATCTTAGTTTTCAGTCAACAGGTCTTTCACCTCCTTGGTTAAATATATGCCTGGGCATTTTTGTCATGATTGTAAATAGGATTGTTTTCTTAATTTCGCTTTCTGCTTGTTCATTGATAGCATGTAGAAATGTAACAGATTTTTGTATATTGGCTTTATATTATGCAGTTTTACTGTAATCATTTATTCTTATAGTTTTTTAGTGGAATCTTTAGGGTTTTCTGTATATAAAATTATGTTATTCACAAATAATGACATTTTTACTTCTTTCTAATTTGGATGCCTTTTTTTACATAATTGCTCTGGTTAGGACTTGGAATACTATATTAAATAAGAGTGGTGAGAGTGGGCCTCTTTGTCTTGTTCCTGATTTTAGAGGGCTAACTTTCACTTTATCATCATTGAATGTGATATTAGTGGTTTTGTCATATATGATCTTCATTATGTTAAAGTACATTCTTCTGTACCCACTTTATCAAGAGTTTTTCTCAAATGGTTGTTGAATCTTGTCAACATCTGCGTCTACGGAGATGATCATATGGTTTTAATCCTTCATTTTGTTAATGTTGTGAGTCACATTAGTTGATCTGCAGGTGTTGAACCATCCTTGCATTCCTGGAATAAATCCCACTTGATCATGTATATGAAACTTTTAATGTATTGTTGTATTTGCTTTGCTGATACTTTGTTGAGGATTTTTGTATCTGTGTTCATCAGAGAGATTGGCCTATAATCTTGTTTGTGTTGTATTTGTTTGGTTTTGGTATCAAGATGTTGGCTCATAAAATGAGTTCAGAAATGTTCCCTCTTTGGAGTTCCCATTGTGGCTCAGTGGTTAACGAATCCGACTAAGAACCATGAGGTTGCGGGTTCGATCCCTGGCCTTGCTCAGTGGGTTAAGGATCCGGAGCTGCGATGTAGGTTGCAGACACGGCTCAGATCCCGCATTGCTGTGGCTGTGGCGAAGGCCGGCAGCTACAGCTCCTGTTAGCCTGGGAACCTCCACATGCCATGGATGTGGCCCTAGATAAGGCAAAAAGACAAAAAAAAAAGGAAATGTTCCCTCTTCAAGTTGGGGGAATACTTCGAGAAGAGTATGTATTAAATCTTTGAATATTTGGTAGAATTCCTCTGAGAATTATGAACTGGTTCTGAACTTCTGTTTTCATGGGAGCTTCTGGATTATTGTTTCAATCTCTGTACTAGTGATTTGTTTATTCACATTGTCTGTTTCAGGTTTTTTTTTCTTTCTTTTTTTTTTTGGCTTTTTTAGGGCCACACCCACGGCACATGGAAGTTCCCAGGCTAGGGGGTGAATCAGAGCTGTAGCCGCCGGCCTACGCCACAGTCACAGCAACACCAGATCTGAGCCGCGTCTGCGACCTACACCACAGCTCATGGCAATACCGGATCCTTAACCCACTGAGCAAGGCCAGGGATCAAACCTGAAACCTCATGGTTGCTAGTTGGATTCGTTAACCACTGAGCCACAATGGGAACTCCCACCTTGCCTGTTTTTTCATGATTTAGTCTTGAGAGATTTTTGTTTCTAAGAATTGATCCATTTCTTCTCAGTTGTCCAATTGTTGGCACGTGACTGTTTATTATTCTCTTATAAACCTTTTTATTTCTGTGGTACTCATTGTTTCTCCTCTTTTGTTTGATTTTATTTATCAGCGCCCTTTTTCCTTGGTGAATCTAGCTAAAAATTTGTCAGTTTTATTGTTTAAATTGTCAAAGAACAAACTCTTTGTTTCATTGATCGTCTTTGTCATCTTTTTAGTCTCTATTTCATTTATCTCCCCTCTGGTCTTTTTCTGGTCTTATTTTCTTCTTTCTACTGACTTTGGGCTTTGCTTGTTCTTCCTTTCCTGATTCCTTTAGGTGTAAGGTTAGATTATTTGAGGTTTTTCTTATGTCTTGAAAGAGGCCTATATTGCCCTAAGCTTCCCTCTCAGTACTGCTTTTGCTGCCTCCCGTAGATTTTAGTATGTCATTTTTTCATTTTATTTCTTTTGATTTCTTCATTGGCATAATAATTGTTCAGTAGTATGTTGTTCATTCTCCACATCTTTGTGATTTTTTTTGAGCTCTATTCTTTCCTTTTTTTTTTTCTTTTTGGAGCCACACTTGTGGCATATGGAAGTTCCCAGGCTAGGGGTCGAATTGGAGCTGTAGCTGCCAGCCTGTGTCACAGCCACAGCAACATGGGATCTGAGCTGCATCTGCAGCCAACACCACAGCTCATGACAATGCTGGATCCTTAACCCACTGAACAAGATCAGGAATGGAACCAACATCCTCAGGGATTCTAGTTGGGTTCATTACCACTGAACCACAATGGGAACTTCCTCCAGCTTTATTCTTGTAATTGATTTCTAGATTTATACCATTATGATCAGAAAAGATGCTTGATAGGATTTCAGTGTTTTTAAATTTATTAATACATTTTTTGTGTGTGTCCCAACATAGTCTACATAGTCTATCTTTATGAAGTTACGTGTACACTTGAGAAGAAGGTGTATTCTGCATTTGGATGGAATGTTCTGTGCAATGTTCTATGTCAACTCTGATCTGATGTTTCATTTAAGGCTACTCTGTCCTTATTGACTTTCTGTTTGAATTGGTTGGTGAATGTAAGTGGGGGCCCCTGTTATTACTGTATTGTTGTCAGTTTCTCCCTGTAGGTCTGTCAATAATTGTTTTATGTATTTTGGTGCTCCTATGGTAGGTCCATATATGTTAATAAGTTCTGTCTTCTTATGAATTGTCCATTTATCATTATATACTATTCGGTTTTTCTCTTGTTACCTTTTAGTGTTGAAGGCTTTTTGATGGAAATGAATGTGGCTACACCCACTTTTGGCTGCCTTTTCCTTGGAGTATCATCTTTCATCCCTTAAGTCCACATTTGACTATAGAGAGACTGTTTAGATGAAGGCATAATGTTTATTTGCCTTTAGCTAGAACTATATTAAGGTAATGACTATCTCATGCTGCTCAGAAGTTCTGAAGCACGGTCATATACATCTTTGAACACTGTGAGAGAAGTTAATCAGTCCTTAAAAATGCAGTTTGAGAAAAAAACTAGTTAAGAAAACACTAAAAATTCCACTTGTGTTGCAGCCTCCTATTTATTATTATATGAGGAGTCCCCTTAAAGTGTGTTTTCTTAAGCTGTCTATGTCCCAGACATAGGTGATTGAGGGAGGTTACTCAGTGAGTTACTGGCACAACTAAGCCAGGCTACTGATTCTGCTCTTTTTCTCATCACTCTGCCTTTCCAGCTTGTCAGGTACTGGGTGGTTCTCCACTAGATAAGTTGCAGTAAATAGGACCACATCTTTTCCAAACTCTAGCAGAACTAGACAGAAATCAAATTGTTCTTAGTTGAAATCAAAATAAGTGTAACCCAGGTGAATATTATAGTGATTCTGACAGAAGAGCAGACAGGGTGGTTTAGTGAATATGTTTGTTAGAACCACCTTCTGTCTTTAAAAGCAAAATATTTAAAGGTATAACAATATTTAAAAATACAATTATACAAATTATAAATGAAATATTTTTTTGGAGGCGGGGCAAACGAGCTGCATGTGCAGCATATGGAATTCCCAGGCTAGGGGTAGATTCGGAGCTGCAGCTGCCAGCCTGCGCCACAGCAGTGCAGGAACCAAGCCATGCCTGTGACGTACACCACAGCTCACAGCAATGCCAGATCCTTAACCCACTGAGCGAGGTCAGCTATCAAACCCATGTCCTCTTGGATGCCAGTTGGGTTTGTTACCTGCTGAGCCACGACGGGAACTCTACATTTTATTTTCTTTAAGTCAACCTTTATCTTTCAACAGTCATATGAGTTAGGACAAGTTTTTTTTTTTTTTTCTTTATATGATGAAGAATAAGATATAATAATTAAGAGCTTCATTTCGTATTCTTCATATTCTGTCTTGGACACATAGTACTTATTTTAGCCAAGTTATATAATCTCTCTGAATGTAAGCTTTCCCATAAGTAATATAAATATTACACTATCTTGTAATGAGAATTAAATGAGATTATACTGCACCTAGTATAGTCTGTGTTAAATACTAGCCTACCTGTTTGTGTTTCCATCCATGCAGTTACATGGTAGGAGCCTAATAAATGGATAATCAGAATGAGGGTGACAGGGCGGAGGTCACCACTTGACTGGTAGTTTTCGTTTTTTAAATATAATAGCTCCACTGAGATAAAATTCACATACCATAAAATTTTCTCTTTCAGTGGTTTTTAGTGTATTTACAGAGTTATGCAACCATCACTGTTGTCTAATTCTGGAACATTTTCATCCAACTGAGAAACCCCCTACCCATTAGCAATCAGTCACTCCCTCTTCACACTCTCTCCAGCCTCTGGCAACAACTAATCTACTTTCTGTCTGTAGAATTGCCAGTTCTGGATATTTCATACAGTTAGAATCACATAATAGGTGGTCTTTTGTGGTCGTTGTTTTAGCATGATGTTTTATTAAAGTTTCATCCATGTTTCAACATACATGTATCACCACTTTATGCCCTTTTTTTTTTCTTTTCAGCCACACCTGTGGCATATGGAGTTCCTGGGCTGGGGATTGAATCTGAGCCATAGCTGTGACCTATGCTGCAGCTGTGGCAACGCCAGGTCCTTTAACCCATTGTGCCGGGCCGGCATCGAAACAGCACCTCCACAGAGACAACCCAGATCGTTAACTTACTGTGCCACAGCGGGAACCTCTCATTTTTATTTACTTTTTTACTTTTTATCTTTTTATTGCCAAATAATATCCATTGTATGGTTATGCCACATTTTGTTTATGTGCTCATCAGTTGATAGACATTTGAATCGTTCCCATTTCTTGGCTGTTACAAGTAATGCTTCTATGAGCATTCATGAGTAAATTCTTGTGAACTGTTTCATTGTGTTTGGGTATATACCTGGGAATGGAATCACTGGTTCACTGTATAACTCTGTTTAACATTTTGAAGAACTACCATACTGCTTTACAAAGTGGCTGCACCATTTTATATTCCTATCAAATAATATACAGGGCCCCCAATCTCTCCATACATTCACTAACACTTGTTATTGTCTCTCTGTTATTTTAGCCATCCTAATAGTTGTGAAGTGGTTTTGGTTTGCATTTCCCTGATGACTAATGATAATGAGCATTTTTTGTGTATACTTACTGGCCATTTGTATATCTTCTTTGGAGAAATGTTTATCCAAGTCCTTTGTCCATTTTTTAAATTGAGTTGTTTGTCTTTTTGTTGTTGAATTGTAAGAGTTCTTCATTTATTATGGATGTCAAACCTTTATCAGACGTAATGATTTTTAAATATTTTCTTCCATTTTGTAGATTGTCTTTTCAATTCTTTCTTTGTCTCTTTCTCTTTTTTTTGGTCGTGGCAATGGTATGCAGAAAAATTCTTGGGCCAGTGATTGAACCCATGCCACAGCAGTGACAATGCCAGATATTTAACTGCTAGGCTACCTGGGAACTCCTCACTTTCTTTTTTTTTTTTTGTCTTTTTGCCTTATCTGGGGCCACACCCGCGGCATATGGAGGTTCCCAGGCTAGAGGTCTAACAGGAGCTGTAGCTGCCGGCCTTCGCCACAGTCACAGCAACGCGGGATCCGAGCCGCGTCTGCAACCTACACCACAGCTCACAGCAATGCCGGATCCTTAACCCACTGAGCAAGGCCAGGGATCGAACCTGCAACCTCATGGTTCTTAGTCGGATTCGTTAACCACTGAGCCACGAAGGGAACTCCCTCACTTTCTTGATAAAGTTCTTTGATGACAAAGTTTTTAATTTTGATGAAGTCCAATTCGTCTGTTTTTATCTTTTTGTTGCTTATGTCTAAGAATCCATTGTCATGATCCAAGGTCATAATGATTTACCACTATGTCTTTCTAGGAGTTTTATGGTTTTGGCTCTATATTAGGTTGTTGATCTATTTTGAATTAATTTTTGTATACAGTGTTAGGTGAGGGCCCAATACTATTCATTCCTTTGCTGTGGATATCCAGTTATCTTTGTTGGAGAGGCTCTTCTGTTCCCATTGATTAGACTTGGCACACCTCTGTCTTTTCAAACATTTTCTGCCTCTCCCTAGCATAGTTATTCACTAGACTTATTCTAATCCCTTTATTATGTCTGGAACCTGAAGGGTTTATTTCTGTTTGCGTCCTTATTTTTTGCCCAGAATCTTTTTCTTCTCCATGTCAATATTCTGATTTTTCCTAGTCTGTACCAGTCTCACTTTCCTTAGAACTCCTGAATTTGGAGCGGTTAGTGCTGTTCTTCCGTCCTCTTACATTACAGTATGTGATGAGCACATTTCTGCTTGCGTGGTTCACAGGCCTCTGTCTCTTCCCTCCAGTAGTAGGTGGAACTCCCTGTGGCCGGGACTCAAGCCCAAACTTCTCTCTCTCCCATAGTGCTCACCCTGAGGAAATACTAAGTCAGTGAGTGAAATATAGTTAGTTGTACTTTGAGTTATATCAGTAGATTGTCCTATTTTAAACATGAGCTCACTCTTATTTGATGTTACTGAAGAGGGAGCTGCCTCTGCAGTATCTAAAATAGAATAAAAATAAGAATCCAGGCCTCTGATTGTGCTCAGACCATCAGAAATGCTCAGTAACCTGAGCTGGCAGGTTCTTTCTCCCAGCAAAGGCATTGTGTGGCATGCTTGGAAAGTCTAAGGTTGATCTAATAAAAGGGATACAGAGGATGGCGAGAGAAAGACCCCTCACCCCTTTTTGCGGGAGTGTGGCAGGGGGACATTTTGCAAGGTTCTTTAAAACTGTGTTCTAAACCAAATTAATGTTTTATTTAAAGGAAGTTGCGCTCTAGCCTATTTTTCATCAAACACGTAGGTCCCACATGAGGCTCGTTTAGCATGTCATCTGTGTGACTGGCATAAGCTCATGGTCTCTCCACCAAGGAAAGCTGGGAGAAGTGGTGCCAGCACTTAATGCTGCCCCTGAGCTAATGCCTGCTGGCTCCATGGTAAACACGGGCCTTTTAATAGGCTGGAGACAAAGTGACATTCGGAAGAAACAACATGTCGACAATTTCCTTAATAAATTTTGTACGAACACATTATTTCCACCTAATGGAAATGTAGCTCTCTTAAATAATTGAGAGGCTATATTCATCAGTGGCGAGTTCAACTGGGATCTTTGTGAGCTGGGGCAGTCGACAGCCCCTTGTAAGACTGGGTAATTGATATTTTACACAAGTGGCTCAGCTAGTTGTCAGGTGGGCTCTGTGTGACATTCCCCTGCAGTCCCACACAGCTCTCTTCTGTTGTCCAGGCTGTCACAAAGCAGCTCCACAGTGAAAGCTCCAGTTGCAGCCACTGAACTAAGACTAAGGGTTAGTAATTAATCCTTTTTAAAGTGGGAGCCAACTCGATCAGTTTCCCTCACTGTGGTTTCATCCACTGACCAGCCACTGCATTAGCCTTGATTTTAATAAAGAGTAATGACAGGTAAAGTCCAGCATGCAGCTCTTTTTTATGTGTCAGAAATAGTCACGTGCTGAGGAACAGACAGCTACGGTGTTTATTAAATGAATGGCGAATGAACGAACAAGCTGTGAGAAAACAAGTACTAGAGGAGGTGGACAGAAGTCGTGACGAAGCAAGAGACTTTGGTGTGGACTTTGAAGGAGAGGCAAGAATTCAACGAAGGAAGGAAGATGCCAGGAAACAGGAAGGTAGCATGTATCCATGGCTCTCGGCACAGACAAGACCAGTCGGACTTTGTGTTTTCTGTGTGGTGCCTTTCTGAGGGTTGTAGTTGTGTCACATAGGCTGCTAGGCCACGAGTGGGCTTTTGGCCCTGCTGGGCATGTGTTCAATGTGGTGTCTCCCTCCCAAGGTTTGTTGTCTCCTCCTTCGGGAGTAGAGACTCTAGGAGAATGGCGAGTTTCTGGGTTGGGGAGAGGGCCGCTTGGTGCCTTGGTGGTGATTCACATTTTTGCTTTTGGCTCTTTGTACTTCTTAAGGAGCTGTGATCATATCACAGTGGACTCAAGTTTCTTAATTGCCTTTTTTTTTTTTTTTAATTTGCAGGTAGTTCCTGAAATGATTGAGCTATTGAAGAAAAAATGAGTCATGACCATGTCTTAAGAAGGAAAATTATATCAAAGTATTCAGCTGAAAACATAAGAAATTGATGGCTAATATAACAATCGTTGGAAAGCATGGAGAGCTACGTTTCATAATTAGATGAAAAATGCTAACAGATGTCCGAATACTTTTTATGGGATTATTATTATGTTTCTTAATTATCTGAGGTTCCAAACAGTTATTTTTTGAAAATTTCTAATTATGTAATAAAATATATAATAAAGCTTTTCAATAGCTTTAAAACTATTACCAGAAATATGCCTATCATTGTAAAGGAAGAGAGAAAATTGAAAACAAAAAAAAGGGAGTGAAAATTAATTTATCCATTTTTCTTTGCCTGTCTTGTTCATGCAAAGCTCTGTATTTTAGGCAAAACTATAAACATGAATGTTCCGCCGGCCTAAGGAACACAGTCTAGTCGTTGAGAGAAGGGAACCAGATTAGAGTTAAAAAAGCTTGGTTACAGAGCATGAAAACTATCTAAAACATAGTCCATTCTTCAGAAAATCATAGCTCATGTGACAAAAATAAACTTGACTTAAACCAGAACCTGCTGAATATATTTAGTTGGCTTAAGTTAAACTTAATTTTCCGTTTCATTTTAAGTTTTTGTCTGCTTACAGGGCTTTGTGTCTGCAAAGGAGAATGAAGTGGAGAAGGAGGGGCCTCTCCTTTTATGCTAACAGATAGTTGGATGTTATTGTTAAGGTTTAAAATCCTGCCCCAGAGAAAGCCCTGGCTTTTCTTTTGCCCTCCCGGTGGCATCTTCTGGGCTGTCTTAAGCAGTGGGCATGCAAGTTGGCCATATATGTGGCCAGCTCTGGCACCCCCCTCCTCTGTCCTAGGGCCTGGCTGAGCCTGAGAGTGTCACAGGGGGCCGGAAGCTAGTGTGAGTGCAGACCGCAAAACAGAGGCCGCGGAGGCTTTGGCCAGGCTTGCAAGAAGACATGGGTAAGTTTCTTGGGTCAGAAAGGCCAGGAGTTGGCAGGTGAGTTGAATGAAAAGAACTGCCACCCCGAAGACGATCTGCAAGAGGTTTCGTAGTTGACAAGGAAAAGGGTAGGGAAGAGACCAGTGTTACATGGGGCGGGGGGAGCAGAGGAGGGGCCGGCCAGTCTCTTGTGTGGCCAGCCTGGGGCTGACTAGTTGAACCCTTTTTGATGTGTCATCGTCACTGGCTGTGAAACGCTTTGAGAAGGTAAATGTCATTGGCGTTTCCACCATCTTTTAATGAGGTGAGAGGAGCAGCAAAGTGATGCCGTGTTAGAACCATAGAATCCTAGAAGGCAGACCGAGCAACTATGCAGTTCGGTCCTCTTATCGAGATGGGGACAGTGAGGCACAGGGAAGTGAAGGAAGTAAAGTGACTAGTCCAAGGCCACGTGGTTTGAATCACCCTCTCAAAAGTAATTCCCATGTCTTCCGTATCTTGTGTCTTCGGGGCTCTTCCCTTGTTCTCAGGGCTTCTCCACTTATTCCACATCCGTATTGGACACTGTAACGGGGGACAGGAGAGACAGCAAAGGTGAGGCTGCAGCGGTCCCCCAGTATATATAAGATGTGCTGGCTGAAGGAGGTCCATCCCAGGTGGTACTTTTTTCTTTTTTGCCTTTTTTTTTTCAGGGCCGCACCCCCAGCATGTGGAGGTTCCCAGGCTAGGGGTCGAATTGGAGTTACAGCTGCTGGCCTACATCACAGCTACAGGAACACCACGCCACAGAAAGATGCAGTCCAAGTCGCATCTGCGACCTACACCACAGCTCACAACAACGCTGGATCCTTAACCCACTAAGCCAGGCCAGGGCTGGAATATGCATCCTTATGGTTCCTAGTCAGGTTTGGTAACTCCTTAGCCACAAAGGGAACTCCCCCCAGGTGGTACTTGTGTGTGGTTCTCAGCCTCAGAGTTGAACTGGTTGGTCTTTCTCCCCTTTGGCTCCCCCCCATCACGACTGCCCTGCCCCAGCTCCCCGCAGCTGTTCACTTAGGTTACAGGGTACCACTCATCACCAGCGTAACAGTGGCAAGTGTGGTGCCTCCTGTGTGTCAGGTGCCATTCTTACGCTTGACACATATTAAAACCCCTTCAGTCCTCACAACACACCGTAAGAGAGATGCTATTATTATCCCTATTTTACAGATGGGGAAGCTGAGGCACCAAGAGTTTATATAACTTGCCCAAATTCAGACCACTTATAAATGAGAGCCAGGATTTGAAACCAGGAAGTCTGGCCTCGGAGCGGTGGCCTCAGCAGTGTGCCCTTCTGCCTCGCCTCGGTGCAAGGAGCAGGGAGAGCGGCTGCGTCGTAACCTCAGGTAAAGGGCACTCGGTGCTTGGTGCCGGGGGGCAGGCCACACTCGGATCACAGTCAAGGAGGAGAGCTGGTGTTCGGGGCTTGTCTCTGGCAGGAATTTCTTCAACTCAGAAGCCCCGCCAAGTACCCACTGAAAGTTCACCTTGGAAAGGCAGTTAGGGGAGGTGGGGCAAGCTCAGTTCATACGTGCGCGAAGGTGCGGTTTGATGTGCCCTTTTCCCCTTCTGTGTTGTTGGACACCGAGTCAGTTCCAGTGAGCGCCCCGGCGTCCGCTGGAGGACTGCGGGTGCCTCCCGAGCAGCCGGGGAAGGTGTCCGGAGCAGCTTTCTGCAGTATGTGTGTGCGCGTGCTTCTTTTCTACCTAGGTTTTTGATGTCTTTGGTTAACTTCATAAAGTCCCTGGGAATTTGGTTACTTTGGCAGAACACAAAATCCCTGAGCGGGCAGAAATACGTGAATGGAAAGGCAGCCTCGTGGGGGCAGAGCCAAACAGTCCTTGACACCATTTAGATCCAGCACACAGTCTCCTTGCTCTGTGGACCGTGGCCCAGTGAGGGCCCTGGCCTCAGCTCTCCAGTAGTTGAGAAAGCACAGAAGCCAGCTGTGGGCCCGGTCCCTCGGTCTCTCAGCAGTAATGTGAGGCCTCTTCCCTTCTGGGTTGCTTGGCTCACCCACCAGCTGTGCTGTGAGGGACTCTGGAGCAAGCACCCGACATCTGGTCCAGCCATTGCCCTCAAGCAGCGTGTGGTCCTGACCGGGAGGACAGCTTCCTGCTGGGCTCTGAGAACACTGGCTGTTGGAGTCGCAGCCCCTGCCCTCAAGCTCTGCAGCTACCAGGGGAGATGAGACGAGACCCAAAGTGACTAGAAATGCAGAAGACATGTGGTCAGTGTGAAAAGCATTTACAGGCAGGTCTTCCTCGGGGTGGAGACATTAATGTTAGCGTGTGGGCCGAAGTGGACGGACCGGCGCTCACCTGGATGCTTGAGGCAGTGATGGAAGGGCACACAGGGCGTCAGGAAAGGGGCTGGAGGTGGTAGGTAGTTGAGGCCCAGTTGTGGAGGACACTGATAGGCTGAGGTGTTTGGACTTTTTCATCATTGGTCAGTGGTTCTCAAACTTTGCCCTCAGGGAATAGTGCCATTTAGGAGCTAAGCCAGGCATCGTACTACAAAAGGTCTTTTCCCAGTTTGCTCGGAAAATTAATCAACCTTTTGAATCATAAGTCTTTCTTGCATCCTTCTTTCCTAAAACTTTGGTTGCTGCTACGTGTAGTCTTCTTTAGCATGTAAGCAGCTCCGAAAGTGAATGAACAGGAAGTTCCTAGTGGCTCAGTGGACTAGAGATCTGGCGCGGCCGCAGCTGGGGGGCAGGTTGCAGCTGCACGTGGCTCAGTTCCTTGTCGGGGAACTTCTGCATGCCGTGGGTGCAGCCAAAGTAACGACAAAAAACCAAAACAAAAAAAACCCAAAGTGAACAGGTAGCAAACAGATATTAACTAAGACGGTCAGCAGCCACTGCCCTTCCATAGCTTTTGTTTAGTCGGTGTGTGTTGAATACTTGAAAATGCTCTCGGCTAGTTGTTACTGTTCCTAGTTTGTGTGTTAGAATTAAACCTGCCAGTGTATCAGGAATGTTCCACAAGAGCTGTATTATGTCCTGAGGCCCTGCCACCTGAGCAGGCCTTAAGAAGCACCCTCCTGGCAACAGGGAGCTGTCGACACGCGTTGAGGAAGGCTCGGGACCTAATGCAGAGGCATACTGTAACCTGGTGGTGTGTTCAGGATGGATGGAGGAGGAGGAGATGTGAGTGATTAGGAAGCTGTTGCAGGAATCCTCTGGCCTTAGGCCCCGGATGGGTTTGGCTGAAAGCTCTTTGGGTACAGAATGGGTCCCCTGAGATGGTGGAAATGGGTCCAGTGCCATGGGCGAGGCTGGCAGAGAGTGGGGCCCTTCCTCCTGGGAGAGGGTGGGAGCCATGCTGCCGGCAGAGCCTGGGCATGTCTGCGCTGGGCTGGGCGGCTTGAAACCCAAGCCGTGCAAGTGCTCTCTTTGCTGTCTTTCCGAGAGGGCTGCGCGGCTTGGTTGCATTCCACGCTGTCTCTCACCAGGGGGTTTTGTTTTGGTCCACATGAGAGTGGGCTTAAGAGGCTGGGGAGCCAGGAGAACGCTATTGATTATAGCAGATGGATTTGGTTAGCTATCGCTGAACTCGAGGAGGCTTGACTGATAACCTTGTAAAAAGCCCATATGGGGTGATATATTGCCACAATTCGTAGAGCCCTGGGGTTTTTTTAAGTATTTTATGGGGAACCCAAGTGAAGGGCAGTTGCTGATAATCCTTGGTTTATAAAAGCACTTTTCACCATTAAAGGTGGAAAGGGTAGGGACCCAGTGACAAAATCAGGCTCTCGGCAGAGAAGGTGCTGTGCCCCAGGGCACAAAGCGAATGGTAGAGCCGGAACACAAACCAGGATTTTTGGCAGATAGTACTTGTTAAGGACCTACTGGGTGCATTACATCATGTCCTTCGCTAATACAGTGGTGCCGGCGTGGGTGCCCTTACCTCTGCTTTCCGCGTGAAGAAATGGGCTGAGAGATACCTGATGTGGAACCCAAACGACTCCAGGTGTGGGGAGCAAGGCTTTCCCGCTCTACCAGGCTGCCTCTCAGCATCTTCCAGCTTCTCCAGGACTCTCTTTTCTGGCCGGCATTGCCTCACGACACCGAGCTTGTCATTAGAAGCACAGAGGAGTGATGGAACCAGGAATTTACTGGGAAGGGAACTGGCGTTTACTTTCTTTGGTGCCTGGGTGGGTGAACGGTGAGGCCGTGCTGAGGTTTTGCTTGTCTGGGCTTCACCGCCTTTGCCTCCCGCAGCTGGCCACATGGTAAAGGCAGCTCGCTGCTGCCTTTGCGTGCGCTCACAGCTTGCTTGCAGGGCTGTTTCCCTCCCAGTGTGGGGCTGTAAGGGGAACTCTGGGGTCTGGGACCTGGGGACCACGGGGTGGACAGGTCACCAGGACACTTGGGTTCTTATCCTCATTCTGATACGGCCTCAGAGGCACCACGGTCACATTCCCTCTCCTCTTAGGCTTCGTTTTCCTCATCTGTAAAATGGCAAATCGAACTCGGTAATATTCCAAGAGATCTTCAAGCTTTAACCTGTGTGAAGGTACTGGCAGATCTCAAACGGCTTAGGTAACTGGAAACAGTAATAACTACTTCTGAGACCTTTTTCTGCCCGAAATGCTGTGCTAAGCACTGGGCAGACCTGGTCTCATTTAAGCTTCTGAACCCCACAGGGTGCAGTATTATTCCCTACTCTGCAGACGAGAAAACTGAAGCCTACTGAGCTTAGAACACTTGCCAAAGGATTCACAGCTAGTAAGTGGTGACCTTAGGCTGAAGTGTACTCTCAAAGTTTACTGTCAGCCACGTGCCATATCCTGAGTCCCTCTCTGGGAAGACAGGCTATACCTAATCCAGCCTGGCCGGGCAGGCTGAAGCGGAGGGGAGCAGGATACGACAGCAGAGCCAAGTTCAGAAGGACCTGTCGCAATCAACCAAGAAATAAGTGCACCCCAGGCAAATGGCCCAGCGTGGACAAAGCACAGAGTATCAAGAACATGACAAGTTCGGGACCCCAATCCCTCAGTCCCCTTCTAGCCCGACATCTCTCCATTCTAAACCATTCTTAGCTGAGGGAAGCAGAGGTCTTTGTACTAGAATCTGGACCTGGCTATCTTTTGTGGCATTTAGCAAACCCAGGTCCCAGAACCCCGAATCTCTTCTTTATGCAGTGGAGGCGGAGGTGACCCTACCTAGTTACGAGGCCTAATTGATGTTGGGGAGCCTCCTAGAGGGCTTGGTGAAAGGTGCCCTGTAAATCTCAGGCGCTGAAGAATTCTGCCACATTCATCACAGTGTTTAATGTCCTGATTGATCTCCAGGGTAGTCACTTTCATTTGCTTGTTTCAGGATGAACAGGCTGGCTGCTCCCTGTGCCGTAGCCTGGGGCTCTGCATGAAATTATGCCAGCGCTGTCTCTTTGGTAGCTTGCAATAAATTTAGCAGCAAATGTGCCATCATTTTCCTTGGATAATTAAATTAACTGTTCACCAGGAGACAATACCAAACTTTTCAGCACTGGGTAGGGGGGAGAAAAAGCAGTAGTTACAAATTCATCGCTCAGTTTATGCCACGGAAACGCAGGTTTTGGCTTATACCGGAAAAGGGAGAGGAAGGCAGGTAAGGTGCCTCCTGTCCAGGGAACAGTGGTGCCCTGCCTCAGGGTGACTCGAGGGCATTTTTATTTACGGGGGGCGCGGGATATAGGAGCTCAGGAGGGGCTGGGGCTGGGACACACGTCCTCTCAGCACCCATCCACCCCCCTCTGCCTCCTCCAAACTCTTAGCGGCAGCAAGCGAAATAACAGCATCTCCTGGACAGCCTTCCCCAGAAGTGCCGAACGTGGGTAGGTAGTGAAACACCCCAGACATCTATTATTAATAAGGATGGTTTCTGTTTGTGTCTCCCTTGAAAGGTTCTCAAAGGGCTTCCCCTTCCATTATGTCATTAGCTATCCCAGCAGCCCTCGCGGGGGTGGGGGTGGGGGTGGGGGTGGAGCAGCGAGAGTTGTTATTCCTGCTGCACAGGTCCAAGGACTCGCCTGGAGCCCTAGAGCAAACCAGAAAGAGGGCCAGGCTGAGGCTCCGGGTGCCTGGGCTCGGGCACACAGCACAGCGCCTGGGCCGGAGGGTGGAGGGGGAGCAGCCAGACTGCCCTCCGGTCCTGAGACGTCCGTGCAAAACCTGGGGGTCACTAGCAGCCCCCAGCGTTGCTGGGCATCCTTTCTAAGCAGCTCCACACAAGGGTCCTGCTGACTTGTTAGTAAGATACTTTCTTTTCAAGAAGGCTTCCTTGGGCCAGGTCTCACCCGAGGCTCTCCCCGGCTCTCAGGGTGCAGCCCCGCGAGGTCCCTGTAGAGGTGAGGAAACGGCACTGCAGAGCGTGGAGACAGTGCCAGGACAAGAGCCTCAGGCAAGAACTGTCTTGGGAGTTCCTATCGTGGCGCATTGGAAATGAATCTGGCTAAGACCCATGAGGACACAGGTTCGATCGCTGGCCTTGCTCAGTGGGTCAGGGATCGGGCATTACCGTGAGCTGTGGTATATGTCGCAGATGAGGCTCAGATCCCGTGTTGCCGTGGCTGTGTAGCTCTGATTTGACCCCTAGCCTGGGAACTTCCATATGCCACTAGTGCAGCCCTAAAAGTCCAAAAAAAAAAACTTTCTTGGCGTGAGAAGGATGTTCCTGAGCTAAGGGTCATGGATGGAATGAACACCTTCCCCCCTGTGCTGAAGAGAATCCCAGGCCACTTGCATCTAATCCCACAGGGTCTGTGGAAAACCCCCCAGTCTGTGGGACCTGATCTGGAAAACCAAGGATTAGGTTGGAGGACCAGCCCGGGGCTGGCTGGAAAGGGGCCAGTGGTGTCACTGAGGGAAGGCCTTACAGCGCCCTGGTCCCTGGGGGACTTTGAGCCAGGCATGCAGGGCTCTGGCCAGGCTCCCCTGAGGGCCGGCCACAAGCACTGCTTGCTCTGAGCACTGTTTTCACTGCCAGATTTTGCGCATCAGGGCGGCACCCTAACCCATGGGGCTGGCTCTCTCCAGCTTCGGTGGCAGGGCAGGGAGGCTGGCCCTGTGGGAGGGGCCGCGGGGCGCTGAGGGGCCATGCAGGCTGGTTTCTCCGGCTGTCCTGACAACCCCTGGTTTAATTCCTGGCAGTTTGTTTCACCATATCCAGTGGGGTATCTAACCCAGACAGACCTGGGTTTGAATCCTGCCACTAGTTTACTACTTAGCTGTACGTCCTTGGGCAAGTTGTTCAGTCATCTTATGTCTGTTGTCTCCTCTGTAAAGCAGGGACGGGAGCACCCCCTTTGCAGGGCTGTGCTAAAGCCGGGAGCCTGGAAGAGCCCCGTCACGGCGGGGGCTGAGTAAACGGAGCCGTTACTGTCATCAGCCTCCCGGTGGCTTATAGGCGACGGCAGCTGTTACCCAGATCCTCCTCCCTTCTGGGAGACACCAGGATGGGCTCTCTGAATGGTGGGTGAGCAAGGGAGGGCTATTCCCAGAGCGGCAGACCCCGCAGGGAGTGCTTGGGCCCCATCACCGACCCAGCTGTCCAACAGCTCTAACACTGGGCCGTGGCGCCCAGGGGGGCCATGAAAGACCAAGCTTTTATTCTCCGCCTCCTGCACGCCAGGCTGGGAGGCTCTGCCCCGTGCCTGTCCCCAGGCAGGTGAGTGGCTTCCTCTGTGTGCGTGCACCCTCTAACGCTGTGATTGTGGACTCTGTCCTCAGAGACGTGGGGCCACCTCTTGGCATCTCTGGCCCAGGCTTTACCTGCTCCTGCGGCAGTTCTGACGCTGGTACTGCCTGTTCAGCACGAAGGCAACTGAGCGCTCAGGCAGAATCTCACCTCACAGCAATTGGTAAATACCCCGAGAAGCCAGCTTTTAAACATGGAACTCTCGGAATTCCCATCGTGGCTCAGCAGTAACAAACCCGACTAGTATCCATGAGGATGCAGGTTAGATCCCTGGCCTCGCTCAGTGGGTTAAGGATCCGGCATTGCCGGTGAGCTGTGGCTGGGATCCTGAGTTGCCGTGGCTGAAGTGTAGGCCGGCAGCTGTAGCTCTGATTCAACCCCTAGCCTGGGAACCTCCATATACTGCAGGTGCAGCCCTAAAGAGACAAAAAAAAAAAAAAAAAAAGAAAGAAAAGAAATGGAGCTCTTCTGTGGAGCCCCATTCTAGGTGGGGAAACTGAGGCAGAGGGCAGGAGCCGCTTGCCTAGCATCTTTCCCCATGGCTCTGCTCCCTGTCCTGAAGTTTTCTCTGGAGCAGGAGTCCACAGCAGAGGTGAGTGCTGGCTGGCACCTGGGTCTCGCCTCTGGCGCAGGGCAGGCTCATTTACGTCTTTGGGTAGCCAGCCTCGGCCCACGACTGGGGCAACGGGAACTCGGCAAAGAGGCCATCACAGCTCAGCAGGCTGGCCTGGCCGAGGAGGAGAGCTGTTTCTTGTCCAGCCGATGCAGACCGCTCGTGATGGACCTGCAGTCTCCTGCCTTAGAGATTATAAATCATGCACTGCCCTCCAGTCCGTCATGCAACAACCGAGGGCCCACTTTGGCTCCAAAAGCCCTGACACTTGAGGGACCCCGCACGTGGCGCATCGCCAGGCAGTGTGGGCTCCAATCTTTGTGCCTCTCCTATTGGTGTCTGACTTAGATTTCTTCACCCTGGGCCTCGGGCTCTACACCAGTGAAATGAGTCAGTGACACCACCTCACAGGGTCATCGGAAGGAATAAAGGGGCCCGGGTGTGTAGAGGCTTTATCGGGTGCTCAGTGATGGGAGCCGCAGCCACGCGGCTGGTGGCCGGGGTGCTCAGATCACACTCCAAATGGCTCGGACACTGTGGCCTTTAACACCTTTGTTGACACGTGCTGATCCCTCCACCAATCAGGAGGGTGTCCTTTCTCTGCAGGGGATAACTTCCCTCCCTTTTTTCCAGTTCAGCCGTCCTTCCTACATGACACTGCACCCAAGCCTTACTCGAGGCCTGATCCCCACACCCAAGGACCGAGGGGAGGTGAGGGACACAGATGCCGACCAAGCCGTGGATCATCGCACTGTCAGGGTGAGTCCAAGGGGCCACAGCAGCCGGGAGGGCACCCTGCTCCGCCAGTGAGACACTCGCACCATGACAGCCACCTGGACAAAGGTGGGGCGCGAGGGTGCAGAGCAGGTCGGTAGGGCGGCTGGGGCAGGCCGGCTCAGGAAGGGGCCATGACTCCACCCAGAGGTTGAGGCAATGGGAGCCCTTGGAATGAGAAAAAAAAAAAAAAAAAGACTTTCCTCTTTGTACTGGACGTAGAAAACAACCTAGTGGTCATAAAATCCCTTGGAGGGTTTGTAGCAAGGGGGACTCTGGAGGACAGAGCCAGATGCTGGGCCTCAGCGGGGCTGCGATGGGCCGAGGGCAGAGTGGCCAGCATCTGTGACTGTGTCGGGGGGACGGAGGGAGCCAACGTGCATTCACGGTCAAGGCTGGGGGGACACGGTGGTGCCCCAGCCAGGAGCCCGGGAGGAGGAGCAGGCTCCGGGCGAGATACTGAGCTCAGGTTTGGACCTGCTAAGTTCCCGGTCCCTGAGGGGTGGAGCCCCGGGTCAGGGAGCTGGGGCTGGGAGGTGTCAGCAAGGAAGACAGAATTTCGAGCTCATGCTGGGGAGGCGAAGAGGGGAGGGGAGGGGCTGGTGGAGAGTCACACAGCCAGGCAGTGTGAGCGCTTCCCGTCCCGGGTCCAGGGCTCCTTCCGCTCTCTAAACGCCTGAGGGCCGCCAGAGCGGGCTCGGGACTCGTTGGTGGGTTTTCGAGATCAACCCAAACCCAAAAGAGCCACTCGGCTCCTCACCTGGACTAGCAACCAAAAGAACCACCTCTGCCAACTGGAAGTCTCAGTGCAGCTGGTTTTTATTATTAAAGCCAAGATTGGAAAGTGGCTGTCCCTCCCCCCTACCCCGACCCTCCCACCCACCTCCAGATCCGTCCCTTTATGTCCCATGAAGGTGAAAACTAGATTTGTCTTGAAAAAGACTCAGAAACGCTCATGCCTAAATGAGAGAATGACGACAAATGAGACAGGCTCAGATGGCGGTCTGTGTGCCACTGTGTCGGCTCCACCCAGGATTCCTGGAAAAGACGGCTCGGGGGTGGGGCTGGGCAGCCCCCCCCCCCCCCCAGCTCACAGTGCTGTTCCCGAGGGTCCGGGGCGGGCGTCGGGGACAAAGGCAACGGGAGAGGCTGAGCTGGCCCCGAGCTCTGCCCTGCTGAAGCTGGGCCACAGGCTGGTTTTTGTAAAAATGGTTTTAAAAAAAAAAACAACTCAGCCATGAGCACCACCCTCCCCTGAGCAGGGCGTGCCAGCTCTGGGCTTTGAGGTCTGAGGCGTGTGGCCTCCTGGCCTGGCATCACCTCCCTGGAGGCGGGCAGCACCCTGGGGGAGGTCAGGCGGGCTCCTGGGCCTCGCGTGTGGCCCTTGGTGGCCTCCGGGGCCCCGGGAGAGCATGGAGGTGGCTGTCTTCCCCTCTCCCACCCAGCCCACCTGGAGGCGCTAGGCTTCAGGGACCCTGTGCAACTTTTGCTCTTTGGATTCCAAAGATCTGAGCTTCTCCTCCAGCACAGGCACAGCAGGCTGGAAGTGGATGACAGGCTGGATCTGAAAGACAGCGAAGCCCTCTTGGTTCTTCTGGTTGAACAGACTTACCCTGTGCTCCAGCTCGGGGCTGGTTTGGGCCGAGCCCGCGGGGCTGGGCCGGGCGAGGGGGGCTGGGTCCAAGGCCCTCCGGGACGGGCAGGGGTCCTCCGACAGGGAGGACAACAGGTCCTGGACCATGGCCTCTGCCACCTGCTGCTGGGGTGGTGGCGGCAGTGGCAGAGGAGCCGGGCTGGGTTCGGAGGATGGCTGCTCACGGGCCGTGCTGCAGTCCGTGGAGGAGCCCAGCGTCTGGCTGCTGTCACTCTGGGCCCGGGTGACAGAGCTGCGAGTGGAGCGGGAGGCGCTCTCGGAGGTGGCACTGGCACGGGTGCCATCGCTTCCACGCTTCAGGGGCACGTCGACCGAAAAGAGGTCAGAGGAGATGTTGGGCTGGTGGATGTCTATGGCAGCTGTGGTGACCACACACACAGCTGGCTCTGGGACACCGCTGTCTGCAAGAAAGGGGACACGGTCACATGTCACCCTTGCTACGGCTTTGTGCATCCTGATGGGGGCAGGGTCTGAGCTGAGCCAGGTCTAGGAGCGGGGCTGGGCAGCGGGCAGTGTGAATGGGCTTTGTTGGGCGAGGCCTCGGCAGACGGTCTAGTTCTCCGATTCCCCGCCTGCCCTGAGGGAGGGTTATGCCGGCTGACCTCGAGTACAGACACGTAGCCTGCGTCGGCCAGTCCTGAGGCGCTTCCAGGGGCAGGTGTATAAACCAGCCGTGCTTCGACCGAGCAGTCCGCACTATTCAAGGGTGGTTGGTAGCTGTTTGGCCTGCTGGGTGCTAGAGTAACGATGCCAGCCTGGGCACAGGGTCCCTGACCACTGTTAACACGGGCTTTTGTTTTATTTAACCCACTCGGAGGTGGGGTTGTTTGCCATTGCAGTATAACCTAGCTGATCCCAACTCAGAAAGCATGATGTGGCTGGACAAGGAATCTGAATGTGTGGTCAGAGGGAGTCATTCAGTTTTAAATGGGGTCCGTGTGAGAGCTGCGCCTTCAGAACACCGATTAATCCACAGGCTGCCTTGACAGGGAGGGCGCAGGACACCTCAGAGTGTCTTTGCTCTAAGTGAGAAGAAACACAGGCTTGAAGCACGGTGGGTGTGGTGTGGGTAAGGTTTCTCCCCCAAGTGGTGGGGAGAGTGGACTGGGCGAGAGGCCCACGCTGGAGATGGTGGGCTTTGGAATCAGGGGGGCTGGGAGTTCCCGTCGTGGCTCAGCAGAAACAAATCTAAATAGTACCCATGACGCAGGTTTGATCCCTGGCCTCGCTCAGTGGGTTAAAGATCTGGTGTTGCCATGAGCTGGGGTGTAGGTCTCAGATGTGGCTTGGATCCTGTGTTGCTGTGGCTGTGGTGTAGGCTGGCATCTGTAGCTCTGATTCAGCCCGTAGCCTGGGAACCTCCGGATGCCATGGGTGCAGCTCTAAAAAGACAAAAAAATAATAATAATAATAAATAAGAAATCAGGCTTGATAAGGCTTTGAAAGAAGCCTTTAGGGGCCTAAGTTGTGGGAAAGGAAAAATTTCAGTGTATTAAACACGGCACACAGTGTAACACTGTAGGTCTTACAATGGAGTTTACAAGAATTTAAGGGCTGTGGAACCCAAACTACAAGATTCAAGATACTGGCTAAGGAGAAACAAGACACTGAAGGACTGAGTATCATTTTAAAACTCAACCTTTCCCATAAGTGCAAACCACTAAGTCCCCTTGAGACTTCTTCAAGTGCAAGAATGAAAAATCAAGCCTGTTGATTTCCAAGCTCAATCACGCTGTTGTCTCGTTCTCACCGTGCTCATCCTGCAAGGTCCTCAGGTCAGCAGGCTCTGGAGTCGCTTAGATTCTAGATTCTAGTCCCTTCCTTTCCAGGGTCCCCCATGCAGCCCTCTAGTGCCCCTGGTGCACTCCCGCCCCAGCACCCACAGCTCTGGCGCTGGCGTTTGCTGGGACCTCTGAACTCTGCCTGCAGTTGTGGTTCACAGGTGCCAGGACGCGGGCAGCCAACTTGGGCGGTCCCCGCCCTCCGTGTTAGGAGTCGCCAGGGTCACCTCGGCCTGCGCCCGCCCGGAGCTTCTCAGCCATGCAGCCGAGCCCCCGGCACAGACTTACCGCTGCTGGGCCCGTTGTAGTACTGGCTGATGTAGCTGTTCATGTCATCTTGCACCGCGGCCTCTGCGGGGGCAGGGACAGAGGAGGGCGAGTGTGACGCCACGGGGCCCGAGAGGCGGGGGCTGTGGCCCGTTGGTGCTCCTCCCCCGCACCCCTCCATCACCACGAGAGGAGGCGCGCGTCCCCCCGGGCTTTCTGCTGCTCTCTGCGCCTCCATGGGGGCTGCGTGGCTCTCGGGGGCCCGGGCTGTGATGCAGCATCCCGCTCGCTGTGTGATAAGGACGGGCCCTTTCCTTCCCGGTCCTCAGCTTCCCCAGCTCTGAGAGGAAACAGCTCCACAGGGCTTTCCCTGCCCGGATGGCCCGAGCCTCCTGCAGTTCTCAGCATCACCGGGATCGCTGTCGTCCGTGCAAAAGCCTCAAAGCCCCGTTTGCAGCCACACGCTGCCAGCTGCGGGGGCTGCGCATCCACGACAGCCTTCCGCACGTGCGGGGGGGGCCGGCGCCGGCAGCCCACCCGACACTGGCCCTAGCACACGCGGGGTGCGCGGTTACTGGTTCCCGAGTGAGGAACATGAGAAAGCGTTAAGCTGTCCAGGTCACGGAGATGGCGTGCGACGGGGTCGCCAAGAAGTGCTGCTTCACTGTGCCGACGGGGAAGGGCTCGGGAGAGGAGAGAAGGTCAAAGGGGCCTGAGCCTGGAGGGCAGACGGAGCTCAGGAGACTCCATCTGCAGGAGCGTGGCCCCGTCCCAAGCGCCGTGAGGAACCACAGGAAAGTGTGAACCTGGTCAGCTGGGAGTCCCTGCCAGGGCTGCGGCGGGAGTGGTTGGGAGGGCGCCAGACTTTGGAAAGGAGACAGACCGCAGTGCCCGGGTGAGGGAAGACGGGCCGGGAGGCCAGCTGGTGCCTGGTGGGGCGGAAGGGAGAGATTGGGGTCCACACCCCACGGAGCCAGGTGCAGATGACTGGACCTGGTAATCTCCGTGCCCGCCTTCGTGGGCGCCCCTCACATCGCCACACAAGCCGATCGGCCCTGACCCGGGGAGGCTGTGCGGCAGCACACGCCACGACCTGGCTCTTTAAAGCTTTTTTGGCCTCTTTTGATCTTTAAATGCCTGCGGTCAGAGGTGTGTTTTGCACTAATGCCTGAGCTGAGGGAGGGGCCCCAGGCTGGCTCCAGGCCCTCTTCAGGATCAAGCATCAACGCTCTCTCAGAATCAGACAGCAACGCTCTTGGCCCTTCATAATTGATGCTGTAAATGCGGTCTAGCCCTGCAGGCCGCCCTGGGAAGTGGGAGGTGGCTGGTGTGACTGCTCCCGGCAAGCAGTACGAGGTGGAGGGCCACCGTGGCCACCAGGCCAGACGGGAGCTTCTGGTTTTGTCCTGAGGCCAAGGCAGCAGAGACTTGTGAACTGGCTACAGAGGGCCATGTGACGTGGGCAGGACTATGAACTTGGCTAAAGTGTCCACTGACCCAGGAAACTTTATCCCAAAGGGGCGACTCGCAGGAGGCGGCCTGGAGTGAAGGAGAAAAACCCAGAGCCTGGGTCCTTGTGCTGGGGCTGCGCCGGGGGAGCTGGGCAGCTCATGTGCCCTCTCTGGGCAACAGCGTCTTTTATCTGTACCACGAGGGGGCCGGCGGGGTCTTAGAGATTGGGACGTGACTGGGTTAGCTGGCTCCCACCCTCTGCCAGCCCAGAACTTCCAAGAGGTGAGCGTCAGAGCAGCACGGGAAGGGACCACAGGCATCTGGGCTGTGTCCCAAACCCCCAGCGCAGGAATCACTCCAGCGCCGGCCTGACGGGCATGCTCCCCACCAGGGCCTTGCATCTCGGGGAAGGGGGTGCCCACCTCTTTGTTGAGCAGCTCTAATAATCGGGTGGGCAGCTTGTCACTCATCTCAACGGGGTCAGGGTGCCTGACCCTCTACCTCCAGCGGGCACAGTCAGGGCCTCCTGGGAACGTCCGCTCCTTGGTCAAGCAGCCAGCCTCCCTCTAGTCAGGAAGGGCCCACTGTGTGAGGCCTGGCAGATCCTGGTCCTGCCCCCGCAGGTACCAAGGCTAATAAGCCCAATTCTCCCCACAGTCTGTGTGACAGACCTTCCCGCACTCCGGAAGCGCTCACGTCCCTCAAGTCTTTTCTCCCGAGAAACCTCTGTCCATTTTTCACCCTTCCCCAGCTTTCCAGCCCCTCTGCTCTGAAGGCTTCACCGCGGGCTCCAGGTATGACCAGAAAGGGGGGAGGAGGGAGGAGGCGCCCACCGTGCTCTCCAAAGCTCCGGACGGCGGTCCGGCACCTCACACGCCCACCTCTAACCCTCACGGCAGACGGGTCCTCCTCACGAGCTGGTGCGACCCCTGCCCCAGGGAAGCCTGACATCCTCCTCGTGGGTTCAGCAACTGCCCTGCTCTACTGCCGCAGGAGCCTGGGCCAAGGCCGGCGCCCAGATCTTCGCTGCAGGAGCTGGGGCCCCAGCCCGGCCCCCGCCACGCTGTGGCGGTGTAACCCCACGGCGGACTCGGCGTCCGTCATCCCGGCATCAGCCTGCTGCGAGCACTCTGAGTCCTGACTCAGTCTACTAGGGTCTCTCTCTCTCTCCCTCTCCCGCCTCAGCGTGGACTACTCGTTTGAGGATATTCACGCCTTCATCCAAGACACCGATAAAAATAACTGAGCCAGGCGACCTTCGGCCGGACGTCTCTCCTGCGCTAATGACTGGTCCCGCCAACTGGATCGCTTCCTCTGGACGCCCTCCAGCCACCTCTGACTCAACACGGCCAAGGCAGAACTCGGCGTCTCCTTCCGCCTCCGCCTCCCCAGGCTGGGGCCCTGGTCACTCCCGCGGGCTTCTTCTCTGTCCTTTCCAGCGTCCCGACTCCTGCCAAACCGTGACCCGTCGA
This sequence comes from Catagonus wagneri, assembly GCA_004024745.2. Classification (NCBI taxonomy): domain Eukaryota; kingdom Metazoa; phylum Chordata; class Mammalia; order Artiodactyla; family Tayassuidae; genus Catagonus; species Catagonus wagneri. The sequence goes on from PVHT021183629.1 coordinate 20,268,924, forward strand.
AGGACCGGATGCCTCTGCCACGGCCCGTGGTCCAGCCTTAGGTTTGACCACATGCTTTCCCCACACCTATGCTACTAACGAAGGGGGCTGCTCACTCCAGGGACCCGCCTGACACAGAACCTAGGTCCCCAGGCGGCCACTGCAGGCCTCTGCTCCACAGCCGTACCCACATGGCGCCTCAGGGTGAGCTTTAAGACAAGACTGAGGGGGGGCCCGCCGGGGCTTCTCCAGCCATGCTGACCCCCCGCCCTGCCCTCTGCTTCTCCACGAGTCACCACCTGCGCGGTGGGGCGGGGCGTCTGTCGCATCCACACCCGGGTCCAGAGGGCGGGCGGGGGCCACATTTTATTCAGGGCCTCTTTAGCGCTTAGCATGGGGCCTGGCATACGCCAGCAGCCAACAAACAGGGTGACTGGACAGTGACGGTGGCTGGGTCAGGGGCCTGCACGACGTCCCAGGACCCCGGCCCCCGCCCTCTGAGACGCTCTCTGCACCGTGCAGCACACGGCCCGCTCCTCGGCCCTGGTACTTCCTGCCAGAGGCTAGTGCTTACCGGGCGACTGGGCGCCTGCGGGGAGGGAGCAGAGGCGGGCACAGATGTCTGTGGCCAGGAAGAGGCCATCAGTCAGCCTCAGCGTTGGGCTTCCACCTTCCGTCTGTGAATAACCCCTGCCCCACGGCTTGTTTTGATTTGGCACCAAGGAGCCCCAGGGTCCTGTAGGAACTGTCCCACAGGGGGACTGAGCTGGCTGACGCTGCAGGGGCGGGAAGGAAGGGGGTGGGTACCAAGCGCAACTCTGCAGACATTTGCTGTGTGGTCTCAGGCAAATCCCTCAGCGCTCTGAGCCTCAGAGTCCTCACCTATAAAATCGAAATAAATATCTACATGCTGCTGTACACTCGAGCTAATGAAGGTCGGGTCTAGCCCGAGGCTGACCTTGACCTCCCTGAACTCGAGGCCTGTGATGCTCCCTGCCAGCCCCAAAGTCTCAGGGGCTGCCCGGCGCCTTTCTTCCTGGGGTGTGAGCACTCTGCGAAGCCATCCGACTAATCCTCCTAAAGCCGGTCGAGTGCTATGGTGGCAACGCTCATTATGTGGGTTTTGCTCCTTGGGCAGAGCCCCAACCTGCCCAGCGAGGCAGAGGCAGAGAGAAAGGGCAGTGAGTCAGCTGGGCCTCCCCGAGGCAGCAGGACTGGCCAGGCTGTGGGGTGGGGGTGCCAGGACTGCACCCCTGCACGTCCTATGCAGATACGAGCCCCAAAGCCCAGAGGGGAGCCCTGATTCCTGCTTGGGGGCTCCCACTCCCACACTCCAGCTTGTGGCTCCAGGGCTCAGTGGCCCTCACTGAGGGAGGACACTGCTGTTCCCTGAGCACCTGCTGTGTACCGGGCTGAGAGCGGGGCCTGTGACCGTGGGTTCAGTCCTCAGGGAAGATGGGCTTCTGCTCCTCTTCTCGTTTTGGAAAAAATCAGAGTTCAGACACAGGACCGGCTGCATAATTTGTGGGGCCCCTTGTTTAACAAGCATTAGGCCCGGAAATAAACCCAGCCATATATGGTCATTAAACTGACAACAAAGGAACTAAGAATACACCATCAGGAAAGGACAGTCTCTTCAACACATGGTCCTGGGGAACCTGGACCCCTGTCTTACATCACACACGAAATTTAACTCAACATGGATTAAGACTTGCACGTAAGACCTGAAACCATGAAACTCCTAGAAGAAACACAGGCAGTAAGCTCCTTGAGCACTGGTCTTGGCAACGACTTCCTGGATTTGACAACAAAAGCAAAAATAAATAAGCGGGACCACATTAAACCAAAAAGCTTCCACACAGCAGAGGAAAGCATCCACAAAATGAAAAGCAACCTACTGAATGGGAGAAAATATTTGCAAATCCTATCTGTAAAGGGTTAATATCCAAAATACATAAAATAGCGAAAACAAAACCATCCAATTAAAAAAATGGGCAAAGGATCTGAATAGACACTTTCCAAAGAAGATAATAGGCCAAAGGTCCATGAAGAGGGGTTCAGCTTCACTAATAATCAGGGAAATACAAATCAACCACAACGAGAGATCACCTCACACTTTAACGGATGGCTGTTTTCAAAAGGACAAGAGATGACAAGTGCTGGCGAGCACGTAGAGAAAAGGGAACCCTCGTGCACCGTTGGTGGGAACGGTACTAGTGCAGCTACTGTGGCAAACAGTATGGAGTGTCCCCCAAACACTAAAAATAGAGATACCATATGATCCAGCAATTCTGCTCCTGGGTATATATCTAAAGAAAACAAAAACACTGACTTGAAAAGATACATGCACCCCAATGTACAGAGCAGCGTTATTTACAATAGCCAAGACGGGGAAACAACTGTCTATCAACAGATGGATGAAAGGACAAAGACGGTGTGATACATACATATGCACATACGTATACAATGGAATATTACTCAGCTATAAAAAGAATGAAATCTTGCCACTTGCAGCACCACAGCGGACCTAGAGGGCATTATGCTAACTGAAAAGGTCAGACAAAGACAAATACCATATGATCTCATTTTAGAGTGGAATCTAAAAACAAAACCTAGGAGTTCCTATCGTGGCTCAGTGGAAACAAATGTGACTAGCCTCCATAAGGATGCGGGTTCAATCCCTGGCCTCGCTCAGTGGGTGAAGGATCCGGCGTTGCCATGAGCTGCGGTGAAGTTCACAGATATGGCTCGGATCCCGCGTTGCTGAGGCTGTGGTATAGTATGGCGGCTAAAGCTCCAATCCGAGACCCCCCTTGCCTGGGAACCTCCATATGCCATGGGTTCAGCCTTAAAAAGACTAAATAATAAAAACAAAACCCAGGCCAACAAAACAAAAGCCCCTGAACTCATAGACTGGTGGCTCGCAGAGGCTGAGGGGTGGGGTGTGTGTGAAATGGCTGGGTGAAGGGGGTCAAAAGGTACGAACTTTCCCCGTTATAAAATAAGTCATGGGGACATGATGTCCAACATGGCGACTATAATTAATACCGTACTGTATACTTGAAAGCTGCTAAGAGAGTAAATCCTAAAAGTTCTTATCCCAAGAAATTAAATTAACTATGAATAATGATGGATGTTAACTAGACTTGTGATTTCGCAGTATATAGATATTAAATTATTACCTGGTAACCTGAAACTCATGTCAATTATATATATATAGATATATATGTGTGTGTATACATGTAATTTTCTATGTATAAAGATATATAATTACGTATATAACATATATGTCAATTATACCGCAATGAAAGAAAAAAGCATTAAGAATTTCAAGAGAGTGACAGAACACTGAACCAAGCGTGAGGCCCTGGGAGACTGCATGGGTCACTCCATCGCGAGGCCAGTAGTGCCTAGAGAGATTAAGTAACTTGTTCAAGGCCAATCTGAGATTCAAACCCCGTCCCGAGTCATACCCATGTCCCTCCCTCAGTACCACCACCCCGTCCACCCTGCCAGCTGCCTTGCTACTTTGTGTGATTCCCCCCAGGTCTAGTTCTACAGCTTTGGGGCTCCCTGGGTCTCCAGCGCCGCCCCCATCAGGCACTCGCGTCAGGGCGACAGCAGTGGCAGAAAACCTGACCTGCCTCCAACAGCACACAGGCCTCTCCTCTCCCAAGGTTAAACACTGGTGCCAGCTCCGCTTGGCAGAGGGAAGGTCCAGCCCGCTGGCCTGGTGCAGCTCTGGGGGGGTTCCTCTGAGCACTGGTGCAGCATGGGGGGGACGCCGAGGTTCACGGTGATATACAGTGAAAGCCACGGTGCTCCCACCAGGGGCCGTAACTCATAAGTTATGGGTGAGCTTCAAGACTAATAAATTTGGGAGGGAAGTATTAATGACTACACAGGGGCACTGTGAACTTGGCAGGCCCCAAAGCCTGGAACTTTGCAGCTCGGGTTTTAAAAATGATTTGTGCTGGAGCAAGTTTAAACAGAAGCTGGTTGGCGGTAGTCTGACTGTGATCCTCTGGCAACCGCTGAGACTGCAGGAGCCGCTTCTCCTGCCTGGGCCAAGGCTGGCACTCCCGCCCTCGCGCGCCGCCCTTTCCCGACGCTCCTGAAACTTACTGCTGATGTCTGCAGGTTAATCCCCGGACTGTCTGTGTACTGTTGTGACATGGTGAGCTTCCGAGCCCTCCCTGGGCTGAAGGTCAGGGTGAGCAACAAACACTGCCCTTTCCCCATCTCCAGAGCGGTCCCCAGCGGCTCTCGTTCGTCCAGCCATAATTTCTAATGTCATGCAAATCCCTCCCTGGACACCGCTGGTGGAAGAGAGATCCGCTGGCGGCCCTGTCTCCCTGGCCCATCTGAGGCTGTGAATCACGCATGCCACTGGCTACCCCGAGGCTTCTGCCCTCTGCCTCGGAGGCACTGGCTTTGCTGTGAGGGCTCCGGGGCTCGGCTGATGGGGAACCCCGTGCTCTGCTGAGCGGGCTGGGACAGGCGCAGGGCCGGGGTGCGTCCAGAGAGCGGGGAGGTAGGGGCATCACAGAGGAGATAAAGGCGAGCGGGGCTGGGAATCCGGGCCTGGATGAGAGGGGAATGTCTGCCATCTCTACGGGCGCCTCGAGTTTCCAGGAGGGTCAGCACAGACCCCGTGACACTGGCTGGAACATGCAGCCAAGCACTTTCTCCCTTTTTTTAATCTTTTTTTTTTCCTATTATAGTTAGTTTACAATGTTCTGTCAATTTCTCCTGTACAGCAAAGTGACCCAGTCATACATACATATATATATGTATTCTTTTTCTCACATTATCCTCCATCGTGTTCCATCACAAGTGACTAGATACAGTCCCCCGTGCTATACAGCAGGACCTCACTGCTTATCCACTCCGAGTGCAAAAGTTTGCATCTACTAACCCCAAACTTTCTCGCCTCTTATTCTGCCTCCCTCCACTTCCTCCTGGAAGTTACCCACCGGTGGGGACCGTACTGAAGGTGCTCACCTGAGCTCAGATGGTTAAAGGTGGGCTCAACTGGAGGAGAGAGAACAGGACTGAGCGGGCCCAAGGGCTAGGCGGGCTGCAGCCTTGAGACGGGCTGTGAGCAGCCACCACGGGCAGAGCAAGGAGGCAGCTGCTCCAACCTGCGCTGCTCCGTCAGGAGGAACGCCCTGGGATGGACCAGGAGACCGTAAGCCTGCCCCTCCCATCCCTGGGAAGCAAGACAAAGTGGGCAAAGTGGCTGCTGACTTCCAGGAGAACTTTCAGAAAGGAGGCTCTTATATTCTTATATTGTGGATGCCACAAGCCCCAGGGTGCGGGGCTGAAAGCCAAGGGGAGGTTTCTGGAGTGAGCTACCGCCAGATGCCCCCCCGAGCTCCGAGAGACAACCCGGAGTTGCAGGACCCACGGGGAAACAAGGGATGTCCGCAAGCCTTAGTTTGTCCCTCCAGCAGTTATGGGCTTGCAGATCACATTCCACGCAACAAACTGCACGGCGAGCCTGCCGAGGGCCCGGCGTGGCGGGACCTGAGGTTAAAGTGTGGGGCGACCTGGCACAACGGGGGCCTATTGGGGGTTCATATAAAGTCTTGGGGTAAGGGTGTGGAGAGCGGGTGCTCACTCTGAGATGGTTTTGAGGATGCAGTTTGGCCGGCAGGCCTGTTCTGCCAGTGAACAGCATGTGCAAAGGCTCAGAGACGTGACCGCACAGAACACTTCCAAACAAAAGCTGTTCCACTCAGCTAGCGTGCAGGCGGGGACGGGGTGGCGGCCAGGGACAAGACCATCGGGGGTCTTATATGCCACCTGCTACAACTTAAGTCAATGTGCCACATCCCCCCCAAGTCATATGTTGAAATTCTAACCTCTAGTGCCTCAGAATGTGACTGTACTTGGAAACGAGGTTGTTACAGACGAGATCAGTTAAGATGAGGCCGTACTGGGGTAGGGTGGGCCCCAAACCCAAAACGACTGGGGTCCTTATCAAAAGGGAACTGGGGCCCAGACACACACATCAGGAGAACGCCATGCAAAGAGATCAGGGCGATGCTTCTACAAGCTAAGAATTGCCAAGGATTACCAGTGAACCGCCAGGAGCTTCACTGAGGAAGAGGCCTGGAACAGACGCTCCCTCACAGCCCTCAGAGGGAGCCAGCCCTGCCAAGACCTTGATCTCAGACTTCCAGCCTCCAGAACCATGAGACAGTAAGCTCCTGCTGTTTAAGCCACCCAGTTCGCGGGACTTTGTTTCAGCAGCCCCAGTAAATACCAGCCAAGGTGTTAGGTCAGGAAGTGACACGAAAGATTTATGAACGATCCCTTGGGTGGCGGGGACACAGGCCTGAAGAGAGTGCCTATGGGCCAAAGATGGGGTCGGGGAGCTGAGTAAGGTCCAGAGATAAGAAAGGCTGAACGATGCAGACGAAGAAGGGGGAGGTATCAAGACAGATGCAGCCCGTAAAACTAGCAGGAATTGGTGTTGGGTTGTGGGTCAGGATCTGCGAAGCCCAAGAAACCCTGGAGTAGAGGCAGGAATCGAACAAGCTACAGCCGAACACAGATGAATGTCAAAATCTGCTCGGGGCACGGAAGCCAACTGCCAGAGGATGGGCTGCGGGGACGTGGGGCTCAGGCCAGCCATGCGGGGAACACGGGGCCTTGGTCAGCTGCGAGCTCAGGCCGGGCAGCCACCGCGCGGCTGGGGAGCCTTCCAGCCTCAAGGCAGGGGACTCAGAACCAGAACCAAAAAGCAGGCGTGGCCCCCCGGCACTCCGCCCTGGTTTTGCAGCTCCCCAAGGACTGCGTTTAGTTCTAAATGTCACTCTGAGAGGGACCAAAGCTGGAATGCTCGGGGAGGGCTGCGCAGCAGGAACTCGGAGGGCTGGTCCCCCGAGGACTGGCTGTGGGAGTGCAGGTGATGGTCCCAGAGAAGAAAACATGCAGAGGCCAGTCTCTGAAAGGACATCTCAGCTGGCAGGGCACCCGTGAGACCTACACACAAAGGCTGTGTCCAGGAGAGGTTGGTGCCAGGAGCAGAGCTCAACCCAGTCTGAGGTTTGCAGCTGGGTGGCCGGGGTCGTCCCTGGGAGGTTTGGGGGGCCTGATCTCCAAGGAGGGTAAGATGAGGATGCAGGGCCCCCGGACAGGGGTTACAGATGGGGTTAGCACATCCGCTGAAGGGCTGGACTCCTAAGTCCTTTCTAGCCTCCGAGTTCTCTAGTTCTAAGATAGGAAGGTCTGTCAAAAAAGCTTAATAATAATAGCAATCACCCCAGCCCCCAAGCCTATTCACAGTACCTTACAGACCACAGGGCTTTCTCACATCTATCAGCTCCTTACACTTCCCGTGGGGCAGACAAAGCTGGAATTATGAGCCCACTTCAGAGGGGATCACTGAGGCCCCAAGTCTAAAGCTGGGGAGTGCCAGAGCCTGGGGTCCGGGCCTCTTGACTGCTCAGCCCTGCCTGGCTGTTGCTGCCCCAGCGAGGGGAACAGAGCACACCAAGGTGAAGTGGGTCCCTAGTCCCAAGATGGAGTTTAGGATCCTACAGCCTGGGTTCAAAGCCCAGCACCTCCATTTCTTGTGTGTGACCCCAGGAAATTCTCTTGACCTCTTGGGATCAGAGTTTCCTCCTCCATATGAAAAAAAAAAGTGGACTCAACCCCAAAATTACTTGAACTGATCAATAAATTCAGCAAAGTAGCAGGATACAAGATTAACATTCAGAAATCAGTTGCATTTCTGTATACTAACAATGATATATTAGAAAAGGAATACAAAAATACAATTATCTTTTAAAACTGCACCCCCAAAAATCAAATACCTGGGAATAAACCTGACCAAGGAGGTGAAAGACTTATATGCTTAGAACTATAAAACATTAATCAAGGATATCAAAGAAGATACAAAGAAATGGAAAGATATCCCATGCTCATGGACTGAAAAAATTAATATTGTAAAAATGGCCATATTACCCAAAGCAATCTACAGATTCAGTGCAATCCCTATCAAATTATCCATGACATTCTTCACAGAACTAGATCAAATAATCCAAAAATGTAGATACAACCACAAAAGACAGAATCGCCAAAGCAATTCTGAGGAACAAAAACCAAGCAGGAGGCATAACTCTCCCAGATTTCAGGCAATATTACAAAGCCACAGTAATCAAGACAGCATGATACTGGTACCAAAACAGACATACGGACCAATGGAACAGAACAGATAACCCAGAAAAAAACTCAGACACCTATGGTCAATTAATCTTTGACAAAGGAGGCAAGAACATAAAATGGGAAAAGGACAGTCTTTTCAGTAACTATTTCTGGGAAACCCGGACAGCTACATGCAAGTCAATGAAACTAGAACACACTCTCACACCATGCACAAAAATAAACTCAAAATGGCTTAAAGACGTAAATATAAGACAAAACACCATTAAACTGCTGGAAGATAACATTAGCAAAACATTTCTGACATCAGCCTTACAAATGTTTTCTCAGGTCAGTCTCCCAAAGCAACAGAAATAAAAGCAAAGATAAACCAGTGGGACCTAATCAAGCTGACAAGCTTTGGCACAGCAAAGACAACTTACAGAATGGGAGAAAATAGTGTCAAATGATGCAACTGACAAGGGCTTAATCTCTAAAATATACAAACAACTTATACAACTCAACAGCAAAAAAGCCAACAACCCAATTGAAAAATGGGCAAAAGACCTGAACAGACATTTCTCCAAAAAAGATACACAGATGGCCAATAAGCACATAAAAAAAAAAAGCTCAGTATCACTGATGATTAGAGAAATGCAGGTCGGCAAAAAGGTCACCACACCAAAAACATATAAAAATGAAAAGACAGAAAACTGTAACTCAGATAAGGGAGAAAGAGAAAAGCCCAGAAAAACAGCTCAGTGGTGAGATTATCAGCCTCCCAGAAAGAGACTTTAGACTGTTGATGCTGAAGATGATGCAAGGCATTGGAAATAAACTGGAGGCAAAGACTGATAATTTACAGGAAACACTGAGCAAAGAAATACAAGATGTAAAAATTAAACAAGAAGAGATGCAAAATACAATAACAAATAAAAAATTGATTAGAAGCAGCCAACAGCAGAACACAGGAGGCAGAAGAACGAATCAGCGAGGTGGGGGACAAATTAGTAGAAATCACTAATGCAGAAGAGAAAAGAGATAAAAGATTGAAAGGAAATGAGCAGAGTCGCAGAGAACTCTGGGATAATGTTAAATGCACCAACATCCGTATTATAGGGGTGCCAGAGGGAGAAGAGAGAGAGAAGGGGACAGAAAAAATATTCGAAGAGATAATAGCCTAAAAATCCCTAATATGGGAAAGGAACCACTCAGTCAAATTTAGAGAAATGCAAATCAAAACTACTATGAGGTACCACCTCATACCAGTCAGAATGGCCATCATTAATAAGTCCACAAACAACAAATGCTGGAGGGGGTGTGGAGAAAAGGGAACCCTCCTACACTGTTGGTGGGAATGTAAGCTGGTTCAACCACTATGGAAAACAGTGGGCATATATCCGGACAAAAGTTTCCTTGAAAAAGACACAGGCACACACATGTTCATTGCAGCACTATTCACAATAGCCAAGACATGGAAACAACCCTAACGTTCATCAACAGATGACTGGATTAGGAAGATGTGGTATATATACACAATGGAATACTACTCAGCCATAAAAAAGAATAAAATAATGCCATTTGCAGCAACATGGATGGAATTAGAGACTCTCATACTGAGTGAAGTCAGAAAGAGAAAGACAAATACCATATGATATCACTTATATCTGGAATATAATATATTGCACAAATGAACCTTGCCATAGAAAAGAAAATCATGGACTTGGAGAACAGACTTATGGTTGCCAAAGAGGACGGGGAGGGATGGGATGGTCTGGGAGTTTTGGGTTAACAGATGTATACTATTGCCTTTGGGATGGAAAAGTAAGGAGATGCTGCTATATAGACTCACTTGTGATGAGTCTATATATGTATGCTTAACCAGGTCACCATGCTGCATAGTTGAAAAATTGACAGAAAACTGTAAGCCAGCTATAATGGAAAAATAAAAAATCATTAAAAAAAAGCGTGAAGATGAATTGAAATCATACTGTAAAAAGCTTCTCTTAATGCAAATCATAACTACAGTGAGGTACCACCTGACACAAGTCAGAATGGCTATCATTAAAAAAAAATCTACAATTCTGTACACCTACGAATGTAATAAAATTCATTAAGTAATTTAAAAAAGAAAAAAGCAGGAAAACAAATGATAAATATATTAATCCATAAGCAACAGTCAACTTTGTTAATCAAGAAGTGCAAATTAAAACAATAAATTATTCCCATCAGATAAGGAAAAAACGTCTACAAATAATAAATGCTAGAGAGGGTGTAGAGAAAAGGGAACCCTCCTACACTGTTGGTGGAAATATAAGTTGATGCATGGAGAATAGTATGGAGGTTCCTTAAAAAACTGAAAACAGGGAGTTCCCATCATAGTGCAGTGGAAATGAGTCTGACTAGGAACCATGAGGTTGTGGGTTCGATCCCTGGCCTTGCTCAGTGGGTTGCCGTCAGCTGTGGTGTTGGTCGCAGATGTGGCTCGGATCTGTCGTTGCTGTGGCTGTGGTGTAAGCTGGCAGCTGTAGCTCTGTTTAGACCCCTAGCCTGGGAAACTCCACATGCCGTGGGTGTGGCCCTAAAAAGACAAAAAGGCAAAGAAAAAAACAAAAAACTGAAAACAAAGTTGCCATATGATCCAGCAATCCCACTCCTGGGCATGTATTTGGAGCGAAACTTTCATTCAAAAAGATTCATGCACCCTTGTGTTCACTTGCAGCGCTCTTCACAACAGCCAAGACGTGAAAACAACCTAAATGTCCATCGACAGATGAATGGATTAACAAGATGTGGTACATATACACAATGGAATACTACTCAGCCATAAAAATGAACTGAAATAATGCCATTTGCAGCAACATGGATGAACCCCTAGAGATTCTTATACCAATAAGTCAGAAAGAGAAAGACAAATACCATGTGATATCACTTATATGTGGAATCTAAAGTAAGGCACAGGTGACTATCTATAGAACAGAAACAGACTCAGACACATAGAGAACAGCCTTGTGGTTGCCAAGGGGAAGGTGGATGGAGAAAGGAAACACCAGGAATTTGGGGTTAGCAGATGTAAATATTACACACAGAATGCATAAACAACAAAGCCCTACTGTACAGCACAGGAAACTATATTCAGTATCCTGAGATAAACTATGATAGAACAGAATATAAAAAAGAATGCGTACATATGTATATACTGAGTCACTTGGCTGTACAGCAGAAATTAACGCAACATTGTAAATCAACTACACTTCAATTTAAAAAAAAATAGCTTCTCTTGGAGGAGTCTGATAAATCTTAGTTCCCTTACTTTTAGGTAAAAAAATGAGGGCTTGGAAATGTGTTCTGAATTATTACGGGAAGTCAATATTTTTTAAAAGACCTCAGTAAAGTGAAGAAACCGCCTAACCATCATTTTAGTGACAAGATTTTCTGGTTCAATTAGGGCAGGAAGGACTCAGACATGAGCAGGAAAAGTGCCTGGGAAGGGGAACCTGTGTGTGAGACACTGAGGACCCCCCATGATGTCTAACAACGCCTCAGATCCTCCCCAGCTCGCTCCCGCGCCCCCTGAGCTGACCTGAGGCCATCAGAACACAGACTCGCCAAACCGCTCAAAGGCCCAAACCTGACATAGCTACGTCACCAGGTGAGGGTATTTTCACCCTCGATCACAAAATAATACCACCTGACATCTGCAGGGCTACTTTGCAGTTCTGGAGGCCACTAGAACCTGCTTCTGGAGCCTCACAACAACCCTGGGAGGAAGCCTCAGCGGTGTTCCCATTTCACAGACAGCAAAACCAAGACCTAGCAAGGTTAATTCCCCTGTACAAGGCGACGCAGCTGGCCTTCTACAGCGTACTCTGCTCTCGGGTAAGGCTAGCGCTCCCGTCTCTACCAACATCACCTGCCCCTCAATTTACCACCATCTCCTAGGCTTGGGTTCTGGGCCTTCTGGCTCCAGGCCTGGACCTGCTATCTGGGCCCTAGTGGGCTGGGCAGCTCCATGGGAAAGCCAGAGGCATCCAGCCAGAAGCCTAGCTCCGCCATTTATTAGTGATGCACTTTTGGACAACGTTTCTGGGTCTGTTTTTTCATCTATAAACTCGGAAGGCCAAGCCTCCTCCAGGCGGGGAGCGGTGAGGGCTGGGGAGACAGTACAACAAAGCGGCCAGCGGCGCACAGGCACGCAATGAGCACGCGCCACTAAGATCACGTCAAAGTCGGGTCACGGTAGCTTGTCTGAACGCTTTCTCCTAGATTCAGAAAGGCAGGCCTGCGGGCACTTAACTGGGGGTCCCCACCACGCCACCACCACCACCAAAATCGTGTCCCGGGACAGGAGCACGATCCTGCAAGGAGACGCGGTGCGCAGAGCCCTGGGGCGGAGGTGGGGAGGCGGCTCCGCACGGCGGGACCGGGGGAGGCGCGGGGGCTCACCTTGCGCGGGCTGCAGCTCCTCCACGACGCTCTCGGCCGCCGTCTCCTCGGCCCACGTGCCGGCCTCCACCACCTTGTAGCGGCTGCGCGGCTGGCTGAGCACGTGAGGGGCCTGCAGCGCCGCCTCGCGTTCGGCCGCCAGGTCCAGGTCCTGCTGCGCCAGGTGCGCCCGCAGCTGCCGGATCTCAAACTGCAAGAAGGAGAGGGCGGTGGGGTGCGCGGCGCGGCGGGCGCTGGGGGCGTGGCCCCCGCCCGAGCCTGGCGTCGGGGCGCTTTGCTCTGGGGGAGCAGGGAGGAATGGGCTTGAGCATCCGAAGGCGGGATGGGGCGTTCCTTACAAAGCTCCCTACGACAGTAATCGCAAGGGTCTCTGACGTTTATGGAGCCTTTTCAAGCAATAAAATGTGTCCCCGTGTCTCCTCTCTGATACTGTGTGGTCTGACCTCACTGTGAAGACAAGGCCATGAGCGGAAACACAACTGCGGCTCGCCGGAAGCGCACTGGAGGAGGAGTCAGGAAAACGGGATTTTAATCCCCTTCCAATTACTTGGCTAAATGTGAGACCCAGGTGGTGCGAGTCAAAATAAGCGCTTTCCCCAGCTGTCCTGTATTGATGGTTAACGGAGGACGGGGAAAGCCCACAGCATCCGGGACCAGCGCGACCAGCCAAGCGCGACCAGCCGCGGGAGCCGGATCTGGCACCCGGTGCTTACTGGGCCGAGTCTGGCCCTTGTGTCTTCCAGCAACACCCACATCCCTCTTCTAGGCGTTCTGCGAGCTGATGGATGGCTCCCAGTCAGACGGAAATGGGCTGTAGCCCCAGGCCTGCTGCTTACTGCCAGGAGCCAAGGTTTCCTTATCTGTAAAATGGGAGTTAACAGCCATGGAGCTCTTTGAGGACTTGGGTGCTTCATAAAGGCTTTGTAAGAAGCCGCACACATTTTTATTTCGGTTTTTTTTTTTTTTTTTGGTTGGGGAAAGTTTCTTAGAGAAGCTTGCAGATGCCTCTTGGGTTTGTGGCTGGGATGGCTATTCACACTCGGGGGAGTTCTGGGTGATCTAGGTGAAGGCAGTTTGGGTCTGACGCTGGAGAGCCCTGGCTGAGGGCTCAGGAGGAAGGAGAACCTTCACTGCCACCTAGTGTTCCAAACAGGCACTGCATCGCTTCTGCACACAATTCGGCAAGCTCCAGCCAAACCCCCAGAGGCCTGAAGCCAGTAGGATGAGGTGTCCTGCGGAGGTCCGGGGCCTGAGCTCCCCACCTAGGAGATTACCTCCTGGTTCATGACGCCCAGTCTCCAGCCATGGCTGTTCCCTGCCGTGTCAGATCACACCCCCAGCTGCCTACCTGACACAGAACCGGGTCACAGGTGTCACAGACTCAACCTAGTCTACACAAGACTCTGCTTTCTACCCCCACATCTGCTCCGCAGGTGTTTTCGCGAGCTGGCATGGGGGCAACTTCCTGATGTCAGTGTTCACAGGCTTTGTCTCTGGGACCACTCAGTTTTCCAGAGAGTTCGTCAGCCTCCTGCATGAGGACACACCTCCGGGTGCCTCTGTGCTGGGAGCAGAGCAGGGCAGAGGGGCGGGCCAGCCGTTAGATGAAAGGACATCACCTAACCCTCAGCCCAGCCCTGCACCTGTCCCCGCCTCTGCCTCCCCCAGTGCCCGCCCGCAGAGCCCCTCATTCAGTATCTCCAGAGGACAAACCTCTTGCAGGGTGAGGGAGTGTGCAGGATTTGGGAGGGGACCTGGAGAGTTAAATATTATACATACAGGGGCTTTTTAGCCAAGGCCTCTCCCCGTGGTCAGCTTCACACTCACCCCCTTCTTCCCAAACTCCCAGGGGTTCTGAGGGGGAAATTAGCCCATTTTCCTCACTCTCCGCCTCTTGAGACACTTTTGTTATAGATTCTCCACTCTGCTGGATCCGTTACCACTTTCTTGTCCACCTTCCATTTTCTCCAAATCCACTGAAATCTCTATCATCTTTGTCCTGATGGACAGGACTTTTCTTCATTCTTATATGTGTGTGCTTCTCTTTACTATCATCTTAGTGGAGTTTGGGGGAGGAGATCAGATAAATATGTGTGGTCACTGCACCATTTTCAAGGATTGCCTATTGATTTTCTTTCCACCCACAGTGGTGCACTGGTATTAAAAAAAAAAAAGTCCTGATGTTTAGTGCATGTTAATCTCTGTGGTGTAAATTCTCCCACCATGGCCAGTTTCAAACTATCAGCACGATGTCAGGCAGAATTGGCAAGAAGTGTGCATAGCCGGCTCTCAGGACCCACTGCCGCCCACGGTCACCCACTGCCTCCTCACTCCTCTGTAAGAGCAGGGATACAAACGCTAACCTATGTAAGCAGAAGATGTAGACAATAGTCTCTGTACAAGCGGGGATTGTGTCTGTCTCGTCGGCTGGTACACAGGCAGCCCACAATAAACACCGTTAAATGATTGGATACACATGAATGAGGGAAACTAGCCAGCCTTGCTCAATTCTCTGGTTGCAGATTGAGCCCTAACTCCAGCCACAAACTGAGCCCCAACCCTAACCCAAAGCTGAGACAAAGCCTGAGCCCCAACACGGAGCCCTGACCCTGCTCATACATTAAGCCCCAAGCCTGGTCACATACTGAGACCCCATCCTGATCACACAGCAGGCCCTAACTCTGGTCTCAGACTGAATTCAGACTCTGGACCTCAACAACCCAGGGCTCCAATGGGACCACTGGTCTTGAAGAGTGAGAGAGCAGGACTGGCTTATTAGAGGGTGGCTTTCTATACAGGGGGAGAGGGCTGGAGCTGTCCTCCTCGCAGCGAGGTCTCAGATGTCACACAGGGCCCATTAGGCAACCGTTCTTAGTTCTGCTGGGGTTGGGAGCCCCTCCTGCCCGGGCCGATCTGAACCTCCCATGGGCATACCCAGCCCACTTTCTCCAAGGCCGCTCCTCGGGGCCGGCAGGCCCAGCTAATGGGCTCCTAGGCCATCTGAACAGATGCATTATTGATAACTTGTAATTGATACAGAGCTGCCCATGAGTGTCCCACTGGAATTCGGGCCAGACAGCCAGAGGCCAGGGCTTGCCCAGCCCCAAGCCCATATGTGCACACATAGGCATGTAAACTGATACAAGTTTTAGGCTAGAGCTGTGAACCCCAAGTAGTGGCAGTTCCCCCATTCATTCATTTATTCATCCGTTCACTAAGAAGTCAGGCAAAGCATGGGGCCGGCTATGCTAAAATTCTGTTACACGTATTGGAATGGAAGTGCCTCTCACAACTTGGAAGTGAGTCCTGGGTGGCCCCGGTGACAGGGTCTGCCTACTGCACTTCAGGGAACAAATCCCTCATGAGAGTCCCAAGGGCTAGCTCTGGGTGGCACTGGTGGCAGAGAAAGCCTGGTATGTCTGGTAGACAGAGGACTGGGAGGTAAGAGGGGCTGGGGAGGTCGGCAGGACCCACACCAGGCAGAGCCCTTAGCCATGGTCAGAGGTTTTAAGGACTTTGGCCCTTCTTTAAAAAGCAACAACACGAGTTCCCATTGTGGCTCAGCAGGTTACCAACCTGACTAGTATCCATGAGGATGTGGGTTGGATCCCTGGCCTCGCTCAGTGGGTTAAGGACCCGGCACTGCCATGAGCCGTGGTGTAGGCTGGCAGCTGCAGCTCCAATTCAGCCGCTATCCCGGGAACTTCCATATGCCACAGGGAGCAGTCTTGAAAAGAAAAAAGGAAAAAAAGCAACAATAAATCCCTGAAATCTTTTGAAAATAAGGATGGGGTAGTAATTCAGACGAGCATTTTGAAAGGACTGTGCTGACAGCAGAGCGGAGAACAGATGAGGTGGGGATAAGCCAGGGTGGACAGGGGGGTGCCAGCCGGGAGGCTGCTGCAGCAGTCCAGGCCAGGGATGACCACAAATGGCCTGGAGACAGTGGAGATGGAGATGAGAACATTTTAGGAGGTCAAAGCGTCAGCATGGGCAGGGACTGGACTGGCCGTGAAGGAGACGGCAACCTGGCTTGGGGACATATTTTTACAAGCTTCATTCCCAGAGGCTGTGGGGTGGCTGGATGCTCCGAGCCCTGAGGAAGAATGACTGAGTCCTTACAGAGCTGCCACAGACGGGCTAAATGGCTCTCAGCTCTGGTCGCTGGCTGTGACAGCCCAGGGAGCTGTCAGGCTGGTCTAGCTGGGACCCTCAGAGCCTGGCCCTGATTCTCCCATACTGAACATGGCCACATGTGCCTCCCCAGTGGATGAAAGGCTGTCAAGGGGTCCTAGGAAACAGGGCCTCATTAGTCAGGTGGGTGAACTAAGGCCCCGAGACGGGAAGGAGACTTACGTGCTAGCGGTCAGGGTGGGGTAAAGGCTAGGACCGCATGATCCATCATAAGAAAAGTTGGGCCCAGAACCCATGCATCTGGCTTCCAGCCCCACAGACCTTGTGTCAGGGAACTTGAAGCCTTATGGGAGAGATGGATGTGCCAGCTCAAACGGAATACAGGCGAGCTGGATGGTAGCAGGGCCAGGAATGAGCAGGAGGTCCCCACATGGCGAAAAAGCCAGGGCTGGAGATAGGGGCCTGAGCTGTTGGCCCGTCACCCCTCCCTCACTCTGATTCTGCTAAGTCTCTCTTCCTCTTTGGGCCTCAGTTTCACTGTGTATTCAATAAGCTAACAGGCCAGCTGGGTTCTGGTCTCTGTAACAAGCTCTGTGCTGACTCTGGGACTCTAACTGGAAGGGAATAAAGTGCAGGGGCCAGTTAATTCTTGGTGCTGTGTTCAGGGCTCCTACGGAAAATGCCCCATTGCCAGAAAGCCAACTCTTTGAAGAAAGATATTATAATCCAGAGCCTCTAAAATGCATCATCGACAATGTGTAAGAAACACTAAGAATTACTACTCACGCAAACAAGCAGGAAAAAAGTGATTGATTATCAAATCATAAAGCAGTTAAGAAGCTGCTTAGAATCTGCATAAAAGCTGACCTATACACATATTTGAATTAGCAGACAAAGGCTTCAACATAACTGATTAATATGTTAGAGAAACTAGAGGAAAAGATGGACAGAAATGGATGTAGCATTTCAGCAGAGAAATAGAACTGACAAAAGGAGACAAATGAAACCTTTAGAACCTTAATATACAATATCTGAAATTTAGCCTTCTGTTGGATGGGTTTAACAACAGACTGGACACAGCAGAAGACAGGGGTGTTGACCTTGAGGCTAGGTCTGTAGAAAAATGTTAAAAAAGCCAGAGGAAGAAAAAACAGAGGATGAGGGAATGGAAGAGGGTATAAGAAAGAAGTGAGGCGTGATCAGAAGGCCTAACATACGCAGTCTGAGCTGCAGAAGGAAGAGAACGGTAGGATGGAACAGAAGCGATCGAGAAAGAAACGATGGCAAAATCTTTGCAAGTCTCATGAAAAACACCAGCCCACAAATTCAGGAAACTCAGAGAACTCCAAGGAGGATAAATACAAAACCCCCACACCTCGACACCCTGTAGCCAAACTGCTAACCACAGACAAGAAGAAACACTCACAGCCCTGAGGCTCTCCAGAGCCTGGGAATCTGGGAGAGAAAGTGCATGGTGGCTTTGAGGACAAAATGAAGCACATTTCCCACTGGCCAACAGGTCCAGTGGGAGAAAAAGAGCACCCTGTGACTTGGGAAGAATGAAAGGGCGGCACCGCCGTTCTTAATGCACCTCATTAGCTAAGTATTTCTAATCAGATAACCTGACAAGATCAGCTGGGATTCACCGGGCAGCCCTCAGCATGCATTACTGGGGTGAGTCAGGCCCCTTACACTGGGCTGGGCTTTTAATGCATGCCCAGGCGGGGCCAGACCCCTGGGGCGTCCAGGCGGCCACACCCAGTGCATCTCTGCCTTTAATGGTCTGGTTTGTGGAGTACAACTGACATGGCCTTGGCCTGATCAATGCACACTTTGGCCAGAAGCTCGATGCTATCTAATGCAATGGCAATAATTTTCTTCCATCCTATTAGTGCTGTCTGCACACACTGCCCTGCCTTCAAACCCATCTGCTATTGGGATGGCATCCAATGTTTATTTCCATTAGTTTCGCCATTGTTGGTAACAATAAAACTCAGGAGACAGTTGCAAACTAATGATTTAGGAGAAGGGTGATGCTGAGTTCGACCTTGGCCCCTTTCCATCCACTGTGAAGATGATGGGTAGTTGGCCATAAATTTAAATTATGGCAAAAGGATAACATAAGTTATTCCTCTGATGGCTAATTTTATCAGCTAAATAGGCTTGTCATTAAAGCTATCGGCTGTTTTACAAATCACTTCCCATGTTTAAAAAAAAAAAAAAACACTTCACATCCCACAGTGGAGATCTTGAAAAATCCAGGTAACAAAGGCTGTTATGCTGAGATGGAGGCTGGTGGGCTCTGCAAGAACAGAGGGGGCTCTCAGGAAAGAGCAGGCATCAAATACCAGCCCCTGAGCCAGGCTAGAACCCCTTTCCTGCTCTTCCTGACCTACTAAGGGGCCGCTGGCCCTTGAAGGCAGTGAGCGGACACCACCCGCCCCCCACCTGGCCCCACCAGGAATGCCCGTAGCTTAGGGTCCAGATTATCATCCTGTTTCTTCAGCAAATAGGCCAGGGAGGATTCCTGCTATTGTGAAGGGAAAACGGATGTAGGAAATGTTGCAAACCTATTAGGTGCCTACGCGGGTGGCTGTTTTCTTCTTGGGCACAGACACTACTTCTGTCGGCATCTGGAGCCTTAGGTGTGACTGTCTGCGTCTGCCTATGAAATGGGGGTAGAAGTAATGCCACTGCTTTCAGGCCCGGCTAGTAAAAATCTTCGATGCACAGTTCTCTCCCTTCCCTTTCTTATCCCCTGGCCAAAGGGAGAAAGCAGCAAGCACTTAGAATAAGAAGCAGCCACGAAACGAGAAGAGCCTGGAGGCCAGAGTGACCGAGTGGAACAGTGTCCCTGCACCCCCTCCCCACATGCAACTGCACTGGGCCATGGTATGAGTGACACACACACTCCTCATGTGTTAGGCCACCGAGAATCTTGTGTCACCCATTCTAACAGTGCTTGTACAGATGCCCTATTTCTGGTGTAGGAAAATGGACACTGAACCCCTGAGTCTCATCCCAGGCCCTTCCTTCCATGACAAATGGTGAGACACTGGGCAAGCAACAGCCTCTCTCAGCCTCAGTCTTTCCACCTATAAAAGGATTAACCATACTGAGCTGGCCAACTTTAACCATCAGAGCTAAAACACACGGCAGTGCATTTGTAATGGTCACCATTATCTAAACGATTTAGTATTACTTTTATTCTCTCCCTTTCTTTTCTTTCTTCCCATTCTTTCTTCTTTTTCTCTGGCATGAGAGTGGGGTCCTGCATCCTCAGAAGCGGTTTTGCAAGACGAATCGGAAGAATATATCATCACATTGATTTACCCACCGCATCTAAAAGAGCTTTGATTTCTGAAGTAGCCAGTACGCAGAGAGACACACAAAGTTCACGCCATCTCTCTGAATAACAGTAACGAGCACAACACCCCTGGAATCCATCTGTGTGCCAGCGGGATGAATGCCTAAGAAAATTCTGGCCGGACAGAGAGCCAAATCCACAGAGGGCAAAATCAAAGTGAGTGGGAGTGACCTTGCAGCCGAAGGACTGCTGGATGCAGGGGTCTGAGGCTACATGTCTCATCATAGAAATGAGCCATCGGGAAGAAGGCTGCAGAAGGCCAGCCAGGGCTTGGGAAAGGTCGGACCGACCAACAGAGCGTCCTCCTTCCTCCCGCCCCTGCCCTGGCCCCTCTAGTCTCTTCTTCCTGGAGGAATCTGCTGAGGATGAGGTGAGCCCAGGAGTCAGGAGAGATATGGGAATGAGGGAAGCACTGGATCCTGCCTCCCCGTGAGACCAGAGGGTCAGTGTGATTAGAAAGGGCTGGGGTTGGGGGGACTAGAATGAACCATAAGAGACCTCTGTTCCATCCTCATCTCCTAACTGGCCTCACATCCCTGCATCTGCCAAATCCAGGGCCTTTCCTCTATGACATAAGGTGGTTCTGGGGCACCTGGGGTGTGGCCTGTGATAAGAAATGAGCGGCCATGTGGCGCAGAAGAGAAAATGTACAAGATATTATTCATGGAAGAAGCTGGCAGACCATGTCACCCAAGAGTCTCCACAGGGTCACAATAAGAAGCGATTTTAGCTTCCTAAAAAAGCTAAGATGAATTAAAAAAAAAAAAAAGCGTCCCTTTACAGTGGAGACCCGACAAACACAACCTCAGCCAGGAGATCAAGGTCAACATCATCGGTGATGTCATGACGAGTCTATACTTTGACATGATGGGATGGGAATGGCTCTGGACCTCCAAGGTCTCCCTCCCCAAACCCAGAACTCCAGTCTAATCATGAGAAAAACATCAGACAAATCCCAACAGATGAACATCCTATAAAGCACCTGACTAGAGGCCCTCAAAAGTGCCAAGGCCATCAAAAACAAAGTCTGGAGTTTCCGTCATGGCTCATTGGAAATGAATCTGACCAGCATCCATGAGGACACAGGTTTGATCCCTGGCCTCGCTTAGTGGGTTCAGGATCTGGCATTGCTGTGAGCTGTGGTGTAGGTCGCAGACACGGCTCAGATGCCACGTTGCTGTGGCTGTGGTGTTGGGCGGCAGCTACAGCTCTGATTCAACCCCTAGCCTGGGAACTTCCATGTGCTGCGGGGTAGGCCCTAAAAAAAACCAACAACGCCAACAACAAGAAAGTCTGAAGAACTTTTATAGCCAAGAGGGACCCCAGAAGACAAGATGACTAAATGCAATGTGATGTCCTAGGCAGGATCCTGGAACAGATCAAGAACATTAGATAAAAACTAAGGAGATCTGAACAACGTGTGGACCTTGATAATACACATCAGCAGTGGCTCGTTAATCATAACAAATGCAGGAGACTCAGGTAAGATGTGAATAGTGGGGAAATGGGGTATAATGTATATGGGAAATCTGCACTGTTGTCACAGTTTTCCTATAAAGGTAAAACTGTTCCAAAAAATAAAGCTTATTTCAAAAAAGAGCTCAGATGGGTGAAGCCTTGGCAAGTAGTTATACAAATACATGCCGGGAGAGACCTAGGTGAATGCAGAGTGACTTGTTTAAAGTGAGATTCTATTGGAACTTTGGTAGATGTCAATTTTTTTAGGTAGCATATATGAATTCAGTTTGGAAATGGCTTCATGAAACCCCGAGAACTCCAGCATGGGGAGAGAGACAGAGTTTGTGACAAAGATGAAGACAATGGCCTAGAATCGGGTTTGGCAGGAGCTGGGTGGGGGGAGCAGGCAGAGAATCTTTGGAAAGGCTTTTGAGGCCACTGAATGGGGCAAGGAGAAGAGCTATCCTCAGGCTGTGGTTTAAAGACACCCTGACGTGTCATCTGATCAATTTTTCATCAGGCCCTGAGAAATGGCACGGGTCGAAAAACGTCATAGGACATGTCCCTAAGCAAGATGGGCTGGAGAAGAACAGTATTCACAGTTAGGACACCTGGATCTAACCCTGGCTCTCAAAGCCCTCACTTATCTGTGTGCTCTTGGGCAACTCACCACGACTCAGTTTTCCTACCTGTAAAATGGGTGTAGGTGGGGAAGGAGGGGTGAATTCCCATAGAGTCACCATTTTTCACATGCCAGGCTTCAGGCTAAGCAATTTCACAACTGTCCTGCAAGGATTTTATGGCTTTTCCTGTTTTTCAGATTGGGAAAACCAAGGCCCACAGAAGTCCCCTTGGTGCCCAAACCCATGAGTAGCCAAGCTGGCCCTGCACTCAGGTCTGGCCCTCAGACCTGTTAAGACTCAGATCTGGTCTTAACCATTCCAGGCATCATCCTCTCAAAGGCTCTGGGCACCCCCACGACAGTCCATCAGCCAGCACTCATATTTCTTTAAGGCTATCAGCTGCCCAGTCCAGCCCCAAGCTGGTCTCACAATCCAGCTGAAAAAGAGGTGTCTCTTTGCTCCACCCCGGGGAGCAGGCCCAGCCAAGCTTGCAGGGAACAGCAGTCCAGGTTTCCCAGCCCGGAGCCCAGATGCTGCTCCAAGCGGCCCCTCCCGCCGTCCTGGCGGCCTGCTGGGATCCGCCCGTCTGGCCCTTTTTGCTGTCTCAACTAAGATGACAGGCTTCAGGTGTTTTTTAAATCAAAACGGTTTGTTTCTGTTCATCTCTTTTCCAGATGTCACTACCTAGAGGGAATCTGTCTTTATTTATTGGCTCTTTCCTGTGCAGAATCCAAGGGGGTCTCCCTCCGGCCCAGACCCTTGGGAAGGAGGCCGCGGGTAGTGGGGTTGGCGGGGGGCGTGAACCAGGACAGCAGGAACGTGGGGTCCCTGGGGGCTCAGGACAGGGGGGCAGGGTGGAAACCACGGGAGCCGGGCTGCCATCAGGGTGTCCGCTCAGCCACGCGGCACAGGCTGTTAACGGGAGGCGGGCAGCGCTCCCCGCGGCCGGGAGGCCCGGCAGTACCGAGGGCGGAGGCGGAGCAGAGCGTTCACTTCCCTATTAGACAGCAGACTGAGGGCCACCTGACCACGCTCCCGGGTCCTCGATGACACTTGAGCTGTCCTCCCTCACCCCCTTCCCCGCCCCAAGCCCAGGCCCCCTCCCCTCGGTGGTTCTACGGCCTCTGCCAGGCTCCCCATCGCCACTCCTGCCCCTCGCGTCTGTCCTCCAACAGCGGCCAGAAACATCCACCAAAAGCTCAAAGCCGAGCCGATCCCCCCACTCCTGCTTCTAACACTCCAGGCTTCCTCTCTCCCAAACTCCCCGGTCAGCCACGAGGACCTTTCCCAAGAAACCCCCCTCCTCTCCCTCCCTCCGCTCTCACCCTGAACACGCCTCCAGCATAAAGCCCACACTCATGCCTCACCCGGCACCCTTCTCCGAGGGGTCATGGCTCAATGTCAGTGCCTCCGGAAAGCTGTGCATCCCACCGCCCCCAGCACACAAAGACCCCCTGTCCCCACATGTCCCTGATGAAGCATGCATCCCAGAGCCGCTAGCTCCCTATGGGCCTGCCAAATGCCCTGGGTCACCCAGAGCCTCGTGAGGACAGGGGCCGAGTCCTGTTCCTGGTGGTGTCCCCAGGGCCCAGCAGGGGCACTGGACAGTGCTGGCTGACCAGACGCACGGGTGAGAATAAAACTGTGCCAACTGCTGAGGGGCTGGAGCACTTGTCTGCCCAGCCTAACGCCCCCTGTCGACAGCCCTGCCCCAGGATGCCGTGGACAATGTGCCTCTGAGGGCTGCGTCCCCTGATATCTCCTCTTGTCACTCGTAACCATTTGTGCTGAAGTCAAAGGCTACGGTGTCCCCAAGTAGACAAAAAGATCTGGCTCCCTGGCAGACACACCAAGGGGATGGTTCTGAAGATGCCGCGTGCGTGTTCTATGGGGACATTCCAGACTTCCCACCCCTCCAGTGCCGCCCCCGGCCGTGGGAAGCTGGGGTCGGGGAGCCGTGGGGTGCTGGGCTGGGGGAGAACAGGAGTCGGAAGACTGAGTGGGAGACACAGTCCCGGGCGTGAGCAAGCACGGCCCGTGGCGGCGAGTGCCCGGGGCCCTGGGAGGCCCACCGCGAGGGCGGTGGGGCTGAGGGCCGTCCTCTCACACACGTTCCCACCACCTCGCCAGCTAGGTGGCATTCTCACTCTGCACACCTGGTACCAGAACATTCCCTGAACTTACGGCTGTTTCCACAGAGCTTTGCAGCCTTGCTTCAGGGCCCGGCTGTCCTGTCCCCTCCTGAGCACCCCAGGCCTCTCCCCTAAACTCCTACAGAAGGGCCTGTCTGTCCCACTCACATGGGCGCAGCCCCCTCATCCTAGGGATAAAGGAACTGGGGGCCAATAAGTGGCATAACGTGGCTAAAGTCCAGGGGACCAGGGGCCAGGCCTTGAGTGCAGACTTCTGTATCGCACACAGGCCCTCTCCCGGGCCCAGCCGCCCACCCCTCTGGCTCTGCCCAGCACGGCCTGATGGCTCGTCATCTGTCTGAGTCTTCGCCACAGCTCCTAGAGGGCAGAGAGCACAGCTAATGCCTCTCTGGGGTCCTGGGAGCAAGTGACTCACAGTGGTACCCAGCAACCTCTGCAACCCCCTTGCTTTAGAGACCACTGTACCCAGAAGACCCTGATAACTGAGGGGTGACTCAGTCGGGTTCAGGCCGGAGAGCTGACTGATCAACTTGGCAAGATGAAAAGAAGCCTGGCCTGGGTGCCAGGGCCAAATCTTGTTTCCCCCTCTCTGGGCCTCAGGCTCCCATGTGTCCCTGCAGGGTCTGGAGGAGCCCCTTGACCTTGGGGCACTCTGGGACTTAGGCACCACCAGTGTCCTCAGCCACGGATGGCACTGGGCAGAGCCGAGAGCGGCAGTTCTTACCCCCTGCTCCTGACAGATCTGCGTCAGTCTCTCCAGCTGCTCGTCTTGGATGACCTTGGCCTTCTCGTATTGCTGGATGACCATATCCATCTCCACCTTCACAGGCAGGACGTAGGCTGGAAGAAGAGACAGCTCCGTGAAGCGCTTGACAGTGGCGGGGTGGGGAGGGGCTGGGCCCAGCATCCAGCCGGCAGCAGGCTCAGGCCCAGGTGTTGTTCTCAGAAGACCTGGGGGGTGAGTGTGCTAGGTATCCAATAGCAGCCAGAAAGTATAAAAGGGCTGCAGCCATAAGACCTCATGACTGAGATACCCATTTCCCTCCTTTTCCATAGTGACGGAAGAACCCTTCATTTCGGCTGTGTGCACAGCTGCCTGGATGAGGACTACATTTCCCAGTCTCCTTTGCAGCTATGAGCCGCCGCAAGACTACATGCTGGACAACCGGATGCAAGTGGAGGTGTCCTGCAGCAGCTTCCAGAAGCCTTCCTTCAAAGGCAGCTGGGGTTGATGTGGACGTGGAACAACTAGAACCCTCCTACATTGCCGATGGGAATGTAAAATGGGGCAGCGGCTCTGGAAAGTGGCAGTTCCTCAAAACGCTCAACCAAGAGCAACCATATGGCCCAGTAATTCCATTCCTAAGAATCTAAGAGAAATGAAAACATATGTCCATACCAAAGCTTGTACATGAGTGTCCGTAGCAGCCAAAAGTGGCAACAACCTAATCAACTGACAAATAGATGAATAAATAAATGGCGTATCAATACAATGGAATACCGTTTGACAATAAAAAGGAAGAGTACTAATGCATGCTGCTAAATGGATGACCCTTAAGACACCATGCTAAGCGAAAGCAATAGTCCACATATCGTATGCTTCCATTGACATGAAATATCCAGAACAGGCAAATCCATAGAGACCAAAGCAGACTGGTGTTTGCATAAGGCTAGGGGATGGGGGAGATGCGGAGTGACTGATAATGCATATGAAGTGATAAAAACACTCCAAACTTGAGATTTTTGGTGATGTTTGCACAATGCTATGAATATACTAAAAACCGCTGAACTGTGCACTTCAAATGGATGTGTTCTATGGTGTGACGCTCTATCTCAGTAAAAAGAAAAGGCAGCTGAGGGTTTCCTTTCGTGTCTTTATCCTCTTCCTCCCTTCCTCTTTCCTACCGGCTAAAACGAGGGCGTGATGGCAGGCACCGGAGCAGCCACAGTGCACTGCCTAGCTGCAGACTTTCATATGAGAGAAATAAGCTTCTGTTTTGTTTACGTCGCCGTTTTTCTGAGTCTCTGTTACTCATAGTCGATCCTACTTATAACTGACAGACACAGACCCAGAGGATAAAGGACTCTGGGCTGGAGGATCCCGTGTGCTCTCAGCCCGTGGCAGCCCCAGGAACCCTCCTTAGTCGGTTCTCTGGGCTCTTGGTAGTTCCCCGGGCTCAACTCCTGACCTGACCTGGGCCTCTGCCCTTCCTACTCCTCTCACCCCTCTCGGAACCCAACCCTTCCAGAAACCTTTAGAAATCTTAGTCATAGGCCTCTCTGACCACTACATTCTAGATCTCGCCACGTCTCAACTCTCCAAGTCCCTTTCAACCCGTAGCTGCCCAACCTCCAGATGTTCTCTGGCTGCTGCAGGAATCACGCAGAGGAGAAAAATCAGAATTTTTCCATTTGCTTCCAAACTCGAGGACAGCCCGTGCTGAGACCTGCAGGCCCCAGAGGCTGCCGCGTCCTTGGATCTCTGCTGAAGCCAGCCCATGCCCAGGGCACGGGTAACAAATTCACACCCATCTGTTCACGCGGCACATCCCGACTGCGCTGCTCCCCGTGACACAGCAATGCCTGATGTGTCAGGAAAAAGGGGAAACAGCTGGGAAGAGCATCCGAGCAGGGCTGTCAAGATTCATCAGTGTGAGGGTGTCCAGCTGTCCACAGCTGGCAGAGATGAGCCAGAAGGCTCTGTTCCTGCCCTGAAGGGAACGGATGTTCTCAGAGACGGAGCCAAGAACAGAGGCTGTGCAGAGGGGGGAGGCTGAACAGCTAAGAGGGCACCGGTGGACGTCAGGGATCCTGGGCACTACTTCTGGCTCAGAGCCACTTTGCTGCGTGACACTCAGCCCTCTTGGCCTCCATTTCCCCATCTGCGCAGGGAGAGGAGAGGACCAGGCAACCTCCGAGCGCCTTCCCAGCGTGGGCCTGCAAAGCTAGACCCGACCACATCCCAGCTGATGAGGATGCCGGGTTAGGGGCTCCCTGACAAGATTCAAACCCCATGGTGTTCACAGGGTGGGACACGGGGGTGGGGACCAGGGAACAGAAGCCCAGATGAGGGCACGAGAGACCCCAGAGGCCATCCTCTCTGCCTCGAACTCCCCTTTTGGGCCACTCACCATCTATGACCCTCTTCACCCGCCAGATCCGCAGCATGATGATGAGGCTGATGGCGTCCCAGGGGCTCCTGGGCCCATTCGCCACGGTGGACGCCACCATCGGGGCCAAGGACAGGATGATCACGGCCCCGTCAAACACCTGTGAGAGGAGGTGGATTTCAGTACCCGGGGCCGCCTTCCGGAAGGTCCCAGAACCAGAGACCAGGTCAGCAAAGCAGAAGGTCACCCTCATCCCTGCTGCCTCCCTTGACCCCGGCCCCCCAGTCTTTAGGGGCTCCTGCGTACTCTCTCCCTCCAGGTGGCCTCGGCCCGTCGCCAGCCTGTGTTCAGACGGCCTCAGGCTGCCATCCCAGGCTTCTTTTTCACGCATCGGTCTCCAGCATCTTATCTCTTCTTGGAAGGGGGCTTGCAAACCGTGTCCCAGGGTTCCTGTGCCGGCCTCACCAAATCCCTCTCTGGAAGTGGGGGCTGATGGTAGGCCCCTCCCCCTTGGGGAGCAAGAACCCAGAGCCTGCATCTCACCTCCATCCAGAGCTGGTGCTGTCTCTAACCTGCAGGGAGGCAGGGCTGGGCAGGAGGGGACTCAGCCTACGCGCCACCTCTGGGCCCTGCCCTTCTACCAGTTGTTCCAGTCTGGCCTCGGTCTGAGACTTTCCACAGGCCAGGCCCCTGTGTCTACTCCCAGCATTTGGCCCAAAGAGGCTAAAAATTGTTTGTGGTGGGGAGGGGGCTGGTGAGGAAGGAGTGGGTGGCAGGCACTGACCCGACTGGTCTTGTCCTCTGCACACCAAACTCAGGGGGACAACCAGCCTCCCTGGCACTTCATCTCCACCAGCCATATGCCACTGCCTTTTACACGATGACACAGAGCAAGCTGTTGGCTCTGCAGAAACTCAGGCTGAGAAGTGCTTTTATGGTTCCCCCACTCAGCTCTCTGATGATGGGGCCATTTTAAAGTGGATTTATTTTGAAACAGTTTTCAAAAGCTTTCCAGGAGTTCCCATCGTGGCCCAGTGGTTAACAAACCCAACTCGCATCCGCGAAGACGCAGGTTCGATCCCTGACCTCGCTCTGTGGGTTGAGGATCTGGTGTTGCTGTAAGCTACAGTGTAGGCTGCAGTCGCGGCTCAGGTACCATGTTGCTGTGGCTGTGGCGTAGGCCGGCAGCTACAAGTCTGATTCGACCCCTAGCCTGGGAACCTGGGAACCTGGGAACCTCCATATGCTGTGGGTGTGGCTCCAAAAAGACAAAAAGAAAAAAAAAAAAAAAAGGCTTTCCAAATGCGTCACGAAGATCTTTTTAAATTTTGCAGAACTTCAAGATTTTATAGACCGTCCCTTTGCTGGAAACTTTCTCAGCCCTCCCCGCTCCCCACCCACCCAACATGCGCAGTTGAACGGACTTCTGCGTCCACTCTAGGAAGGAGCTGGCCTTTGGTGGTGGCTCCCACCCTGGGATGGATGCGGCAGTGACATTTTCCAGTTTCCAGGATGGCTGGCTTGAGGGGGCAGGGCGTTAACATTGGTCTTTACCTCTATTTTGTTTTCAATGTAATCCCAGATCCCAAGCACCACAATCCGCAGGACAGTCTGAGGAGAGGAAGCGAGAAAAGAAGTCGTAGTTATTGTTCTCCCTGCCTGCTCCCCGCAGCAGAGAAGATTCCAGAGCTCGGAATCCAGAGCTCTGCTTCCCTGTTCAGTAACGGGAAAAGTCTTCACTATTCCCTAAGTGTTTCTCAGCTCATGTGCTCTCTCCACCCCCACCTTTTTTTTTTTTTCCCCTTTTCCAGCCATACCTGCGGTAGACAGCCTGGGATCAGGGGACCAGGTATCAAATCTGAGCTGCATTTGTGACCTACACCACTGGATCCTTAGCCCACTGGGATGGAACCAGCAATGCCACAGAGATAAGGCAGGTCATCAACCAGCTGTGCCATAGCAGGAACTCCCCTATTTTTTTTTTTTTTTAATTGGCCGCACCCACAGCATGTGGAAATCCCCAGAGAGGGATCAAACCCAGGCCACAGCAGCCACCTGAGCCACAACAGTGGCAACACCACCTCCTTAACCCACTGAGCCAACAAGGGACCTCCATTCGCCCCCACGCTGAGGCTCCCAGCTCAGGTCTGTGTCATTGTCTGTACCAGCCTCTGGCTCAGCACCTTCACTGCTCCCACTCCATCCAGATACACCCCGAATTCTTTGAAAGGATACTCAGGATGCTGCCTCCCTCTCCAGTCCTCTCTTGCGCTCCTGTCTTGCCACAGACCACTTGCAAATCTACAAATATACAAGCGCTTTCTCCTTTGCCTTGTCTTTATGTGTGGCAAAGACTGCCCACTGACTCACCCTCAACCTCAATCTCTCTCGTTTCCCTTTCTTATACAATAATTGAACTTGAGCATGGCCACCCAGAAAAAGACTACATTTCCCAGGCTTCCTTGCGTCTGGAGCAGCTATGTGACCAGGTTCTGGCCAATAGCTCAGGAGCAGAGAAATTCTGCATACCACTTCCCAGTGGTGACCTTTAAGGGATTAGGTTCTTTCTCCTCTTTTCCTCTTCCCAGGACTAGAATGTGGGTATGTGGGTGTGTGTGTGGGGGGGAGCTGTCTTAAATTAGGGAGGGCTGGGCAACAAGTTGAAGCATGCTGGGTCCCCAATAGCCCCAAGCCACCACGTGAGCCTTAACTGCTGACCCCACCTGTCCTTGCAAGAGAGAAATGAACCCTATGATTCCAGTTTTAAGCCCCTACGTTTCCAGTTTTCTTATTACAGCATCTTGGCCTGTGTGCTAACCAGCACAGCCTCTTCCCCTCTCTCTACTTGGAAAGGCCTTCCTCACCTCTGGCCACAGCTCAAACATCACCTCCATAAAACTTTTCTACCCTCCCCAGGCTCAGTGCCTCTTTCCTGGGTGTTCCTATAATCCTTGGAATATCAGTCAACCTTACCTAGCACTACACCATAGCTTGTGGCAATTACCTGCTTGATCCCCCAATTAAGGCTCCAAGAGACACTGTCTGACTTCTCTCCTTTGCCCCAGTCCCTGGCATAGAGTGGGCACTGAGTGATCACATGTTGTGAATGAATAACCAAACGCAGGCATGAATGATCAATTCCTGAAAACCCTCAGTAACTCACTCCATTGCCTCTGCCTCCTGGGGTAGTTTCCTCACCAAGAGCACACCTTTCTCCAAAGATGATCCTTTAAAGCTGGTCTTGCAAGACTCTGGTCCGTTTGTCTTAAGCCCTGCCTTGAACCAAGATGAGAAGTTCATGGTAAATCACACCAGGGGTGGGGGGGTTCCTTCTCCCACAGGCCCATGGTACAAGGCCAGCCATCTGAACTTGGCAACACCGCAGAAAGCCTCTCTCCCACAGTTATGCCACCAAAAGGCCTGGCTGCTAAACTTGACCTCCTTCTCATAAAGGACTATCCTGAGTTCTACGGAGGGACGAGAAGGTGGGATGCTGGTGGTGGCCAGTTGTGTCACCATCTTTGAGACCACAGAGGGACATGTGGGAGCCTAATGTCCATTCCACCTGGCTTCCCAATCTCTTGCTTAACTGCACCACGGCTCTCAGTTGGTGGAGAGACATCTGGCTGGAGGTTCAATATCTTGAGGTCACAGCTCAGCGAAGGGCTGGCTGCGTGAACCTGGACAATCAAGTACCTTCTCCCGGCCTCAGTTTCCCATCTGCTGGAGAGATGGGTTAAAGGATACAAATCTCCCAATTCTTTAAAGACTGACATTTGCCATCTGGTATAAATCAGTGGGTTGTAGAGCCTGGGCTGGCCCTCCTCACATGCGATTCTCATTTTACAGAGGGGAAACCCGAAGCTCAGAGAGGTTAAGGAAGCTGCCCCAGGTCACTCAGGCATTAGAGGCGAGTAAGCGTTTGGAGCCAGGGTTATTTTTTGGATTTTTGGGTTTTTTTTTTTTTTGGACCCGGGGGTTTTGCTCCTGTGTAGTGCACTCAGGCTGTATAAGAACCCCAGGTAGTATCAGGTTTCTTTTGCTGCTGTTCGCTCCCTCGAATTGTGCAGACTGAATCTCAGTGTTTGTCTCCCCTGAAATAGTACAGCAGCCACATCCATCCCAAACTCCCAATTCTGGAGTTCCCAGATAAAAAGTCTAGGCTGGGACAGAGGGGAACAGGGCCTGGCCCAAACGGGATTTCTCCTCCTGCTGTTGCTCCTCTCCTTCTTTTGAAAATACGGTAAAAATCCACATGACATAAATTTTAACCATTTCGAAAAGTGCACTGTGGCAGTTAAGTACACTCACCCTTTGAGCAACCATTTACCTCCAGAACTTTTTCATCGTCCCAAAGCGAAACCCTGTGCCCATGAAACATTAACTCCCCACTTCCCCCTCCCCACAGCCCCTGGAAACCACTATTCTGTTTTTTGTTTCTCAGTCTGACTACTCTAGGAATCTTGCATAAAAGGCATCATCCTGCTTCTTTCTAAACCAGG
Source organism: Catagonus wagneri (assembly GCA_004024745.2). Taxonomy (NCBI): domain Eukaryota; kingdom Metazoa; phylum Chordata; class Mammalia; order Artiodactyla; family Tayassuidae; genus Catagonus; species Catagonus wagneri. The sequence goes on from PVHT021183629.1 coordinate 20,300,850, forward strand.
CAACACTTACTGAAAAGGCCATGGCCCCGGAGCCGTGGGGTAGGGCGATGAGGAAGGGAGCTGGCCGGGCTGAGACTCAGCCAGGAACCCGAGAGGAAGGAGGAGCAGGCAGCAGGCGCTGAGCCTCTGGGCTCCAGGAAGGGATGGAGGGTCAGTGGGTTTAGGGGCCAAGGTGGTGCCAGCTAGGCGAGCGGAGCAGCCAGAGCCCTGGCCACCTGCCTCCCCACCCGGCTGGCCCATCCACATGGGGCCCGGCCTCTGAGGGCACCTTTCCCTCCCAGCCCAGCTCAGCCATGGAAACTCAACAGCCAAAAGGCAGCTGTGGAGAGAGCTCGGAAACGCCTCCTGGGCCAGCTTCCTGCTGGTCAAAGCTAGAAGGAGAACCCCGCTCTGAAACACCCCACCTGTGGTCTCCCCCTCTGAAAACACGAGCCGACCAAGCCACTGATGGCTTATGTTTCTCAACATGCAGGCAAGGACCCCTGCCTCTGCAGCCCCTGATGGTTTTGTTTAAAATGAACATTCCCAGGCTCTCATGGAGATCCAGGATGTCAGGATCTCTGGGTGCAGGGCCCAGGAATGTGCCTCTTTAACAAACTCCCCTGGGGGTACCTAACAGAAGAGTGGAGACGGGTAAGGTGACAACGGAGTCCCCGGGTGACCAGCGAGGCCCCATGTCCAGATGCAACAAGGAGAAAGAGAGTTAGATGAAGGGTCAAAAATTAGGTCCCCGGAGTTCCTGTCGTGGCTCAGCGGAAACGAATCTGACTAGGAACCATGAGGTTGTGGGTTCGATCCCCAGCCTCGTTTAGTGGGTTAAGGATCTGGCGTTGCCGTGAGCTGTGGTGTAGGTTGCAGACACCGTTTGGATCCCACGTTGCTGTGGCTGTTGTGTAGGCCGGGAGCTGTAGCTCTGATTAGACCCCTAGCCTGGGAACCTCTATATGCAGCAGGCGCGGCCCTAACACGACAAAAAAAAAAAAAAAAAAATCAGGTCCCCTTTCCAGCTCTGACTACCCCTTACTAACAGTGGGGCATCGGCCCAAGCCCTCAGCCAGCCTGGAGGAATGTGGGACTAGTCCTAGCCGTCTGTCTCACCGCGGCCGCTACAAAGCTCCACTGAGGAAGAGCTTTGTTAAGAGAAGGGCAGGAGGGCTTCGGAGGGCAATACGAAGGGGTTATTTTATCACCACTCCCTCCCCCAGGGCCCTCGACTTTGCAATCCTGCCCCAGAGTTGCAAAGGGATTTGAGGAAAAGACCTGGGCCCCTCAGCTCCAGCTGCCACTAGCAAGCCTGAAACTAAGGGTTTTCAGCCTCCTTCACTCCAGCCCTGTCTTCTGGAGAGGAAGATGCTCTGGCATTCGAGACAGGCCAGAATCTTGGCAAAATCTTAAGGATGGCACCGTTTATTATTTACTACACACCAAGCTCTTGTGCCATTTTGCAGACATAGGAACTGAGGCTGAAAGGGGCAAGTAAACCTCTGTTCTCCTGGGCCCCTCTTCTTTCCATCGCAGGGGTCCCTCATCATTTCTCTTGGCAAAAGCCCCGCTTCCAAGGGGGATTCCCTCCATTTCTCCTGAGGGAAGGGGCTCAGGCTTCAGGCGGCAGGATGGGAGGGTGACAAATCCTGACCCTTGCATCTGCTCCAGGCCCTGCTTGGCTCAGAGGGCAGCGAGGGCCTCCTGGCTTCCGGCTGCCTGAGGCCTTATCCCTCCCACCCCTTAAGGGAATCAGTCTCTTTCCCTGCAATGAGGCTGGATGAGGCTCCTGGGGTTTGGGAACTCGGGGAATGCAAGCAGCAACACCTGCTAGTCTATCAGATGCCTTTGAGCAAATTTCTCAAAGACACCCCATCTCTTAGAGGGAGGGAGATTCCGTGACTCACTGCTTGCTCTGTGGAGTGGGGGCTGGCACTCCTGCTCCCGGGAGAACCATCCCCAAAGACGGGCCCACCAGCCCGAGCTCGGGAGAAGGCAGCAGCACGCATCTGGCCCTGAGCCTGTGCCCCTGCAACGCGGCAGCCGGCAGCATTGGGGAGTGGGGTGGTGCAGAGCTTGGAGGAATAGCCTGGCCCAGGAAATACCCCACGGTGGATACCGGGCCGCTGCGGCCTGGGCTCGGGCGCTTCTTCGAGAAGCGGATCTACCCGCAGGCAACTTTTTGCTGCCAACATGGCTGCGGGCTCCCCTCCCCGCCGAAGCCCTCAGTTAAACTAGAGCAGCAGGAGGAACATCGTGGATCCGGGATCCAGCTACAAGGAGAATGTAAGAAACGTGAGAAATCCTTGCGGGTGGCGGGGGGTGGGAGTCGGGGGCTGAAAGCTGTGTTGAACGGGTTCGCTAAACAAAGGTTTGCCAGTCGAGCGGTGATCGCAGGGCGGCACAAGAGCGCCCCCTGCCGTTAGGCGTTGATAAAACATGAGCCGAGGGAGCAGCCGCACCCTTCCCTCCTCCCAGGGGTTCCAGATCGTGGGGACCGGGAGGGTTAAGGGAGGCTGCCTCCTCTCTGGTAAAGGTGACACCTCCACCCACCTACGACGCAGTAGCCGGTCTCTCCAGGGGACCTGGGCTCACAGGCACAAGCCGCACTGTCTCCCACCGCGCTGGGTTAATTTTGGCAGGCGGTTCCCAGCGACCTTAAAAAAGAATGAGTTCAAGGCCGGCAGGGTCGAGCGCAGGGACCGACAGTGTGACCAAATGGCAGGGAATTAAGCCCTGATGTGACCTGGCTGTGTGCTCACTGCGCAGGGAGCGCTATGCTGGGCCTTGGGAGAGGAGGAGAGAGGCTGGAACCCACAAGACGTGCAGAGTTTGTTCCAGAACTTCCCCTTGGCACGTGAACATCTCCATTTTCTCCATCCTAAAACAACCCTCACTGCCCATGTCCTTCTAAGCCACTGCCGTGTGCCCCCTGCACTGGAGGAAAGCTGCTCACGCCTGGTCAGGGGCGACCTCCCCCACCGTGCACGGTGCTGCAGGCCTCCTTGCTCTAAAAGGGCTCCTTCTTCCGTTTGCAGGGGGCCACACCTTCGGAGCCTCCTCCCTCCTCCCTGGCTACACCTTCTCAGTTGGCTTTGAGGTTTTTCATCCTCCATCCATCCCAAACTTGTCTCCAGGGGCTCCATTTCTTCCCCTCTGGTGCCCTGATTCCCTCCGACAACTGCACCCTTGGCTTCAACTCCCACCTGACACCCTGAAGCATCCTGAGTCCACACCTCCAGCTGAGACCGTCTCGGGCAGCCCTTGCCAGCTTCACCAAAGGCATCCCCATCCCTCCTGGAGCAGCCCCCCCCCCAGCCCAAAGTCTCACCTTCCTGCTCCCTCACATGCTCCCCCCGTGACGACTAGTCCCCGAGTCCCGCAGAGTGTAGCTCCTTAAACTCCAGCTCCTCGTGTCCTCCAGCCCCACTCGCACTGCTCCGCTTCAGACCTCGAACCTCTGGCAGCTGAACCGCACCTCCTAACCGGTCTCCACATTCCAGACCCCCACCCCCACCCCCGCTCCTCCAGGAAGCCAACTTCATCACAGCCCCTCTCCTGCATACAGCATCCGCCCCACCGCTGTCACCACAAGCCCACCATCCTGAGTAAGACGGGGAGGGGGCTTTCATGACCTGGACGGGCTCCCAGGATGTTTCTCACCATCTCCTGTTGCGGTCAACAGACACGGCGCAGTCACTGACGCTCTGTCCCTTGTCCACGCTGTGACTGCTGCCCGAGGGTCCTCCACCCGCCACCCGCCTACCGGCTCACACATGGGCAAGCAGCGTGCTTCCCTTTTGAGGTCACCCACTGGCTGCTGCTAGAGATTTAAGCTCCGGTCCTTCCCGCTTCTTTCATCATACACATCTGCTTGGTGGCTTCCCCGCAGACTGTAAACACCTGAGCTGGGTCCACGTCTAGATGATCACGGTGGCCTCCTCACACCCTGCACTACCTACAGTGCCTGGCATGAAGCCACCAAAAGATGTGGGCTTGGAGTTCCCACTGTGGCACAACGGGGATTGGAGGCCTCTTGGACGCACTGGAACTCGGGTTCGATCCCAAGCCGGGCACAGTGGGTTAAGGATCCCTCGTTGCAGCAGCTACAGCTAAGGTCACAACTATGGTTCATATCTGATCCCTGGCCCAGGAACTCCAGATGCCGTGGGGCAGCCAAAAATGGGGAGGAGGGGGAATGTGGGCTAAATGAGTCGTAAAACCAGAGCTTCCATTTATCGAGTGCCTCCTTGGTGCCGGGTTCTGTCTTAGGAATCGGGATGTTAATTTTACGTGTCATCTTGGCTGGACCACAGGGTGCCCAGATATCTGGCCAGACATTGTTAGGGGCATGTCTGTGAGGGGGTCTGGGGTGAAATCAGCAACTGGACTGGTAGACTGAGTAAAGCAGATAGCCCCCTACCCACTTCGGGGGAGTGGGCCTCACCCCACCCAGTCTACCCAAGGCTAAAGAAAACAAAAGGCAAGAGGAGGAAGGATTTGCTCTCTCTGCTTGACTGTCTTTGAATTGAGACATTGAATTGGATGTCTCCCGCCTGCAGATTCAGACATGCCCGGGGACGCACAGCATCTGTTCTCCTGGGCCTCCAGCTTGCCGCCTACAGACCCCTACAGACCTCCATAATCATGTGAACCAGTAACTTATAAATCTCTTTGTTATGTAACTTTATATTTGGGGTGATAGTTATCGGTTCTGTTTCTCTGGAAAGCCTAGACTAATAGAGGAACTGGATACACGTTATCTCATTTCTCCTCAGATCCCTCCAAGATGGGTGGTTTTTAGGGCCGTACCCGCCAGCATATAGAGGTTCCCAGGCTAGGGGTCCCATCGGAGCTGTAGCCGCAGGCCTAAGCCACAGCTTCAGCCATGCCAGATCTGAGCTGCGTCTGTGACCTACACCACAGCTCACGGCAATGCCAGTGAGCGAGGCCAGGGATCGAACCTTGCAACCTCACGCGTGCTAGTCAGATTCATTTCCGCTGCACCACGACAGGAACTCCAAGATGGGTGTTTTTAACCTCCTCTTACAGATGAGGAAGGCTGCTGCTCAGAGAGGCAAAGTGACCTTCCCAGGACCAGACAGCCGGTAGGAGGCTGAAGGAGGAGACTCAGAGCCCAGGCCCAACCTTCCCTCTACGCCCCGGACCCACGGGAATGAACTGCCGCCTGGCTGGGAGGACGCGTCGTCGCGACAACTGGCAGCACCTGGAAGTGGCGCCAGGTGAGAGCGGAAGTGAGCACTTGGGGCAGGAGAGGAAAGAGGTGGGGTCCCAGGGGCTCAAGAGTCACCGCTTCCAGAAGGATGGCTGTGGGCCAGAAGCTGCAGGAACGCCTGTAAGTCTGGCCCAGAACCGCTTTCCTTCCTTCTTCTAGGAAGCTGCTTTTAAACCCAAGGAGGGGGACACTGAGATGGGGTGAGTCTTCAGGGCTGGGGCTGTTTATAACAGCAGAAAACGGGGGGCAATATGAAAAGTCCAAGATGAGGGTTCAACTGGGGACAGCCACACAATGGCTGCAGCTGTTAAAAATGGGAGGAAGAGACTGCGCAGAGCTGCGTGTGGGAATATTAAGTGATTCACTATGTTTTTGATGTGTTTCAACCATTTCCTAATTTAAAAAAAAAATCTAGATAGAATCCCCCAAACGTGGCTGTAAAAGTGTGTAAAGTGACATGAAAATGCATTGTCAAAATATTAATAGACAAAAAGAAAAGTAGGTTCCAGAATATCCGGTTCACGGTGACCCCGTTTTTAAGGAAAAGTGTGTACGTACACAGATAGGTCCTGCAAAAAGGCTAAATGGACGTGACCCAAGTGAACAGGGATTATCTGTGGGTACTGAGCATACGGGTGATTTGTGTTTTTCTTATTTTGCCTTGTCTGTATTTTCTTAATTTTCCACACTGGGCAGAATTATCCTCGTGAACACAGAGACTGTTGTTATCCGGCAGGGTGGTCAGATGGAGCCTTGTGCTTTCACACGGAGAGGTCACCAGGGACCCAGACTTGGGATGGTCTGTGTGGTGGCCTCCCAGCTCCTTCTGTACATCCCCCAGATGGCTCAGTAGGGGGCCTTGGTCTGCTTCTGTGGCCAAGGGTCAGTGAGGACATGCTTCTTCCCACTAGGTCCCCTCCAGGAGGGAGAAGTATTAGCTCACTTGCCAGGATCAGCTGTTGCTGAGAATGTGGTACAGGTGGGACCTTCTGGGTCTGGGATTATTTCTAGAATCGCAGAGCTGGAGAGAGGACCTTACAGGTTATGTTGCATGGCCCAACCCCCTGCCAAGGTTTTCATCCCTCGCCCGGTAGCCCAATGAGTTGGTCACCTGGCCTGAGCTTGCAGACTTTAAAGATCGGAGTCAGTTACCTCAAAACCTGCCACTGCTTTGTCAACAAAGTTTGTGTAATGTTATAAATCCTTTGTTGTTGGTTTAACAATCTTCATATCATCTTCAACAGGAGTAGATTCCATCTAAAGAAACCACTTTCTTTTCCCATCCGTAAGACGCAACTCCTCATCTGTTAAAGCTTCATCATGAGATTGCAGTAATTCAGTTCCATCTTCACGCTCCACTTCTGATTTTAGTTCTCTTGCTATTTCCTCCACATCTGCAGTTATTTCTTCCACTCAAGTGTTGAATTCCTCAAAATCACCCATGAAGGATGGCATCGGTTTCTTAAAACTCCCATGAATGTTGATATTCTGATCTCTTCTCATGAAATCATGAATGTTCTGAATGGCATCTAGAATAGCGAATCCTTTCCAGAAGATTTTCAACTTACTCTGCCCGAATCCATCAGAGGAATCGTCTGAGGCAGATCTAGCCTTACAAAATATATTTCTTAAAGAATAAGACAGCAAAGTCAAAATTACTCCTTGATCCATGGGCTGCAGAATGAATATCCTGTCAACAGGCATGAAAACAACATGAATCTCCTTGTCCCTCTCCATCGGAGCGCGTGAGTGCCCAGGAGCACTGTCGATGAACAGTGATATTTAGAAAGAAATCCTTTTTTCCCCAGCAACAGGTCTCAGCAGTGGGCTTAAATATTCAGTAAACCATACTGTAAACAGACATGCTAGCATCCATTCTTTGTTGTTCCATTTCTAGAGCACAGGCAGAACAGACTGAGCATAAATCTTAAGGGCCCGAGGATCTTCAGAACGGTCAGTGAGCACTGGCTTCAGCCTCATGTCCTCAGCCGCATTAGCCCCTAATAAAAGAGTCCGCCTGTCCTTTGAGGTTTGGAAGCCAGGCATTGACTTCTCCTCTCTAGCTATGAAAGTCCTAGATGGCATCTTCTTCCAGCAGGAGGTTCTTTTATCGACAGGGAAGATCTGCTGTTTAGTGTTGCCACCTTCATGAGTGATCTTAGCTAGATCTTCTGATAACTTGCTGCAGCTTCTCCATCAGCTCTGGCTGCCTCGCCTTGCAGATTTATGTTACAGAGACGGCTTCTTTCCTTAAACCTCAGAAACCAACCTCTGTTAGTTTCTAACTCTTCTTCTGCAGCCTTCTCACCTCTGTCAGCCTTCTAGAATTACGGCCTTGCTCTAGATAAGGCTTTGACTTAAGGGAACGTTGTGCGTGCTCTGTTCTTCTACCCAGACCACTCTAACTGTCTCTAAGTCACCAATAAGGCTGCTTCCTTTTCTTCTTATTCATGTGCTCACTGGAGTAGTGCTTTTGATTTCCTTCAAGAGCTTTTCTTTTTTTTTTTTTTTTTTTTAAGTAGTAAGGTTTTTATTTTTTTTCACTTAGATTTTTATTTTTTCCATTATAGCTGGTTACGAGCTTTTCCTTTGTATTCACAACTTGACTGCTTGGTGCAAGAGGACTAGTTTTCAGTCTGTCTCTGCTTCTGGACACACCTTCCTCACTCAGCTTAATCACTTCCAGCTTTTGATTTAAAGTGAGAAATGTGTGGCTCTTCCTTTCACTTGAACGCTTGGATGCCACTGCAGTGTTATTAGCGGGCCCGACTTCAGTGTCGCCTCTCAGGGAACAGAGAGGCTGAGGAGGGGGACAGCCGGCGGGTGAAGCAGCCAGAGCATGCACAACGCATATCAATAACTTTGCCATCTTATGTGGGTGCGGTTCACCGCGTGCCAAAACGATTACAATGGTGACATCAAAGATCACTGATCACCATGACAAATATCATAAAAATGAAAACGTTTGAAACACTGTATTACCAAAATATAACACAGTGACACGAAAAGAGCCAAAGCTGTTGAAAAACCGGTGCCGGAAGACTTGCTCAAGGCAGAGTTTCCACGGGCCTTCAATTTGTAAAAAACACAATATTTGCAAAGTACGATGAAGCAAAGTGCAATGAAACGAGGTGTGCCTGTAGAAAGGCTTCTGTCCCCTGCTCACAGCTGGGGACAAAACCTGGGCCTAAGGAACTAAACAAACAATGGGCTCCGATGCTCAGACCCTCCCTGGTCACAAGGGCTGCCCGAGGGGCTGGGGGAAGGGGGCCGCTGAGCCGTCAAGGAAGGGAAGAACTCAGAGTGTGCACTGATGCCACTGAGTGTATGCTTTAAAGGGGTCCCGTCATGTAAACTTCACCTCAAGAGAATCACAGTCATAATAAATAGGAGGAGGAAGCAGTAGCGGTTACTGAGGCTCCGATCTCGAAGGCCAGCCCCGGGGTCGGCCTTCTCCTCTTGCAGGAAAAGAGTTAAGCCTCTACGTTTCCACCCCAATAGGGGTCAGGACCAACAGCCCACGGTCTGCACTAGGGCCCTGCTGCAGGGTGGCCCTGAGGCCTGGCCAGGCCCTAAGGCCTCGCGCAGTCTCAGGAAGAGAAGCAGCTGGCCTCCCCGATGGCAAGTGGCCACCGGGCCTAGTCTCAGCCAAGGGCGGGATCACGCTGGAAACACCGGCTGCACAATTCTCTGTCTGGATTCCCCCGATTCTTGGTACGCTCACCCCCTGCGGGCACCTGCACCACGGGGGATGCAGTGAGGACAGACCAGATGAAAAGTCCAGAGCCCTGGGACCAGTTTAGGTGGAAACTGGCCGAGCGACCCCGGGCTACCTTCCTGGTCCCTACAGTTTAAAAAGACACTGCGGCCTTTCCAGCAGGCGAACACGCAGGCCTGCTCCAGGCTGTCCTGCGAGGGACGCTCGGCTCCCCTGGCCCTTCCCGCTAGAGCTGCCCGGATCACTGCGAGAAGCACAAACACCCACACACATTTCCAGCCCCCCTGGGGACTGCGGGTGGGGGCCTCCGTGGGACCGTTTCAGCCTCTTCACATGCTAGGAGCTCTGGGAGACGTGGAAACCCAGGCTCGCCAGCCAGGCTGCCTCTCCTGAGAACACTGTGTACCAGGCCCTCTGCTCACGTCAGGCTGGGTGTGCTGGGGAAGGGGGGCGTCTCCTCTGTTACTCCCCAGGACGCACCCCGTTACCCTTCCTTTGCTCCCCATGACCCCTCTGTCACTCCCCTGTGACTCCTGTTCCCCTGTCACTCCAACGTTTCAGCTCCACCCCACCCTCGCTGTCTCTGACAAGGTCCGAGGCCTCAGTCATTCTCCCCCAGCCCCCACGCTCCCCTCTGAGCCTGCGGGAGGCCCAGCCCCTTCCACGGCTGTGTGTGTGTGTGTGTGTGTGTGTGTGTGTGTGTGTGTGTGTGTTGGGGTTGGGGGCAGGGGGGTCGAGGCCACAATTCCTCTGCACAGGGGCCTGTCTGTTTCAGGTGGCTCGTCTCCGGCAGGGACAGGAAGGGAATGCCAGATTAACGCTGGGTAATAAATTCTGCCAAGGCAATAAAACCCAAGCAGAGGGATAGATGGAAGAACCGCAGCAACTGATTAAACATTTTTGTTGGCAGTCACAGACACATGGCACATTTTCCAAGGTTTGCATCAAGGAGACATCTGGCCACGGTGTGCGAGCGTGTGTGTGCGTGCATGCATGTGTGTGTGTGTGTCCTGGTGAGCGGAGCAGACAAGGGGTCCGAGGGGCAGTGGGCTGGGGAGCAGGCACTATTTGGGAAGGAATGACCTCAGCGAGCACCTTGGGACACTTCCCAGGCAGGCAGTGCTGGGATCTGCCCCCACAGTCGGAGGGAGCCTCGGCTGGGCTCGCCTGCCAGATCCGTGGGCTGTGCGGAAGAGGCCTGGGAAGAGAACGTTCCGTGCTTGGAATGCCGCTGCCCAGCCCCACTGCACCCCACACCCAGGATCAGGATTCTGGACTCTGGGCCTGAGGCCGAGGCCTCCCCTGAGTCTGGGAGAGAGACCATGTGCCACGAGAGGGGGTCAGAGGGGCCCACAGGAGGACCCCGGGGCAAGGCCTTCCCCGAGCCTCCTCCTGCATCACCGCTCTCCCAGAGCGTCCTTCTCCCTTCACGGCCCCGCTGTGCCCGGGGACTCAGAGCCCCCTCTGCCTCCCAGGGAGGGTCCCCGGTGCTGGTGTGAGCTGCACACGTGTGTGGGTGTGTGCACACCTGTGCCTCCCCCGTAGACCCTGGGCTTTATTCCTTTCTGCCTTTCTCCCCAAGCTGGCTGACCATGCTGAGAGGCCCCACTGGGGCCCTTGATGGGCTAACTGGGACCTGTGACACACGGAGGGAGAGGGACAGTGGCCAGCCGACTTGGGCCAGTCTTCTGTTAGAAAGAACAAGATTTCCACATGAAGCTCCCCAGTCCTTCAGAGACCTGCCCCTGCTCACGGGATCCAGCCCAGGCTTCTCGGCTTCCCCCAGAGACCCTGACAGGAGCAGCCCTAAGTCGAGGCCCCTGAAATGCAGGCCAAGGTGTCACTGTGCCAGGCTGGGGGATGCTCAGAGGATGCGTCACTCACTTGGTGTCAAGGTGGAGGAAGTGTGTCAAGATCCTGGTTCCCACACACTTCAGACGCCCCCCCACCACGCGCGCTATTAACTCCCACTCCAACCCAGTGCCCACGAGCTTCCAGGAGCTTTTCCCCTCCTACCTCACACACAGGGAGATGAACTTGGGCTTCATCAGCTGAGCCCAGCGACGGCGAAGGGCGTCCATGCTCCCTGACCCCAGAGAGACGCTCCCTTGCTCCCACAGAGGGAGCACAGCTCAGCCTAGCCTGACCCTATACCCCCCAAAGAACTGGGTCAAGTCCACTGCCCAGCCCTATGACTCCATCCTTTCTGCCCTCTACACGCCTCGGCCCCAAGGGGCAGGCCACCTGTGCCCTGGGACGGCCACTGCAACCCCAGTCTCAGTGGTCTCCCCACCTCCAGGCCCCCTGAGCTTCGATCCAGCCTCTGCCTACTCCTTACAAGCCTCAGGAACATTTTCCTCTCCCTCGACCCGCCTAGCTTGTCCTTTGCCAATGTCACGTCCACTCCTTGCCTGGACGACACCTGCTCACCCTTTGGGTCACCTGCCAAGGCCCAGCCTCCCTGCGTCATCTCCCTGCACAGGACTCAGCTCCCTCCCTGCACTGTGCCTCCCTCTTTGCAGGCTCGAGGGCTGGCAGAGGGCCAGACACTAGAAAATGTGTAGAGAATAAAGCTTAGTCTCCCGAGGACAGGAGCTGCCCTGAAGAGACGGTCACACCGGCCCGAGTCTCCACCTACCTCTGAGAAGAACACGGAGAGAATGACCAGACTGATCCAGTGTATCACGCCAGCAAACTGGAACGCGCTGGAAACTGCAAGCACAATAACAGGGGCCAATTTTAGGAGCCAGGAATTAGGTGCATCGGTAGAGGGGGCTTCACGGTGCAGAGGCGGACGGCCCAGGGCGTGAGCTTTTCCATCTAGATGCAGCCGGGCCAGAGACCATCAGGGCGGCTTTAAGGGGCGTCTGTGATGGAGGCGGTGGGGGTGCTGGTGGGTCCGGGATGCTGTTCCTCGCTCCCTCCGAGCGGTTGCCCTGTCTCCCCACAGGCTGCCTCACGGAGTCCCTGCTCAGCCCCATCAGCCAAGCTGGGCTTCGTGCCACAGCCATCCCCCCAGCAAGGAGACCTCCAGAGGGGGCTTATAAAGACATCCAGGGCTCTCGGACCTGGGGAGGCAGCTAGAGTCAAGGCTAGCTGAGCTTTCAGAAGTCCCCTCTGCATTTTACCCCCAAAGCACCGTGCTCTGTGAGTGGGACCTAAAGTGGACTTCGCATTCTGAAAACTGAGTGGCTGAGATGGTAACGTCTGCCAGGGTGTTCAGGGAAGAAGGCTGGAGCCAGGGCTGGAAGAGGGAGCCAGGGGTGGGGCAGGGCATGTCAGCTTCCTGCAAGTGGCAGAGGGAGCAGCTGGGGTCTGCTAGGCCTCCGGACTCCAGAGTGTGAGCGGGGCAGCCGTCAGCCACTGAGAGCTCCCACCCCAGCTTCCACCAGGCAATCTGTGGCATTAAGGCACCACCTCTGGCAGGTCCTTTTATAATACAGGATCCCTGACTAGACTCTAAGTCATAGCAGAGTGTAGTTTATCATGGAGCGAGGCCAAAAGTAGGGTTTGGGGGCCCAGGACAAGGGTCAGGCGGGCTTTGATGGAGGGTGGGTGGGAGAGGGTACTGGCAGGACATCCGCTGGCTGTGGATGCAGAGGGTGCAGACAAGATGCAGGAATGCTGCTGCAAACACGCTAGCCGGGGCTGCTTCTCTCCAGGGCTCTGGCCGGGCCCGCTCAGCACACAGCTCAGATCCCCTGCGGGCCGAGTGAAAAGGCCCAGAGCCATGGGTGGGGTGGGGTGCGCTGACCCAAAGAGAAAAACCCACCTCCTCCCCGGAGCTCTGAGATGGGCAACCCCAGGGGTGGGTGGAAACAAGGTCCTGGAGTGTGTTCAGCGGAAGGAGGCTGCAACGCCAGCTTCCAGGTGGGAGAGTTTGGGGTCCCTGGCTTTGGGTCCAGACAAGCCTTGGTAGGCAAGCCCCGACACGCTGCGGATTCTTTCCGCCCTGAGTCACATGAATACTAGTGGGAACCGGGAGGCTGGGGCCCGTATGACTCTGAAAAGACCTCCAGATGATTCTGGAGACATAAAATCTATCCCCATTATTTCTCAAATGAATTCCTGCGCCTTTTTTTACGGTTTGCTTTAGAAGAGCAATAAATCTCTGATTGTGCGTTTTATGGAAGTTAAGATGCCTTTTATGAGCTGCTATTGGATCTCCCACCAAAATCAATCTCCTGGATACTTAATTTTAAGCAAAATTCCAGTGTCGGCCGGGTCCTCTGTTCCACTCAATGCCGTGTCACAGCCTGAGCGGCCGAGGGCCCCAAGTATAACCCACAACAGGGAAAGAAAGACTCCGTTATGGTCAGACCTCATAAAAAGCAGACGTGGGGATGAGCGGGAGGGAAAGTATACAACACGGTTTAATTGAAGACAGGTTGAGTGTAAAACCAGTGTGGTGACATTCTGCTGGAAGATACGCTGATTGGAGCCAAGGGGCCACCAGCTGTACAAAAGCCAACGAGGCTTATCAGACAAAAGCAATCCTGGGCTCCCCGCCACCCTCCCTCAGAGACTAGGGAAGGCTAGCGGGACTTGGTTGGAGCTTTGATGGACCCTGAATACAGAGGCCCCACTACAGGATCTGGGGGCATTTGAGAAAACAATGACCGTGAATGGGTCTGGGGTGGGGGGGTGCCGGACCTACAGTCCCGGATTTTTTGCCAAAGGCAGGAAAGGGGGCGGGGGTGGGGTGGGCGACAATTTCATTTCTTTTTTTATTTGCACTTGAATGAGCCATCTCCGGGATAGGGGAACTCTCCACTCCCTCAGCCGAAGCCAGGAGTCAAGACCCTTGTCACCCCCCGCCGCCCCCACCCCCTCCCAGTGCAGCGAGTGGGTCTGTAAGGGGGGTGCTCAGGAAGCCCGCTGCGCTGGGCAGAAGAGACACCAGGAAAGACAGAAGAGGGAGCAGACACGCCCTTGACTGCCATGTACATCAGGCGCCTGGGAAAATAAACTAGGACGAACACGGTAAGGACCAGGGTGGGAGAGAGGACTGGCCCGACGGCCTGAAGTCCCAGTTCCACCACCTCTTAACTAAGGAGTCTCACTTCTCCAAGTCAGAATTCCCTTGTCTATAAAAGGGGACTCGGTCTTGCCCGTCACGGGGTTGCTCTAGGGTCAAACGTGTGGAGCAGCGCTTTCAAAACGATCACGCTATAGATAAACAGCACCGCCGACTTACAGCTGGATAAAAATACAAGGACTCCTATCAGTCACTGTGGCTGCTGTCATTATTAGTTATGGCAAGGTGAGATGTTTCCACACATGGGAACTCTCTTTAAGTTACAGAAAATTCCAAATGGGAACAATAAAAAAAAAAAAAGGGTGCATACAGGGGTCCCCAACGTTTTTGATCTCATCAGTTTCTGATCACAGAATGCTGGGAAGGGGGAGTGAAGGGGCCACACTGAGTGTGGGGGGGCACCCCGATGCTGGGGTTGACAGAGAGAGAAGCTACCAGATGCTTTCCACCCGGTGGTCACTCCTAGGAGCCGTGGGGCCGGGGGGCAGGTCACACTGCTGGTTGGGGACCCCTGATGGATGCACACGGAATATTGACATCATAGGCATTTGCACAGGTATCTCTCTTGCTACTCACACTGGAGAAGCTTTATATCTATTAGAAGTTCCAGAGTCAGGAGAATCACCACCAATATTACACAGGCTACCAGGAAACCGTTGACACTCGCACTGAGCAAAAATACCTGCCACACGGCTGCTCTCTTCCCACAGCACGGCTTCAGCCAGGTGGACCTGCGGGGACAAAAGCCGGGGAGGAGGCGCTGAGAGAGGGGCAAGGTCCCCGGCCGCCGCGGCCCTGCTCTCAAACCCGCCCTCGTCACCCCTGCCCCACTCTGGAAAATCGCGTCCTTCAAAGGGCCCCGGGGTGGGATCACAGAGAGTGGAAACATTTCATTAAGACATGAAGCTGGGCTGACAGGCCGATCTGGGCAGCTCAGAGCATCTCTCTGTGTTCTTTCCTCTCTCATCCTTATTTTACTTTTTTTTATTTATTTATTTGGCTGCGCTTGCAGCATGAGGAAGTCCCCGGGCCACGTATTGAACCTACGCCCCAGCAGTGACAGTGCCGGATCCTCAACCCACCGAGTCAGCAGGGAACTCCTCCTCATCTTTAAAATGGGCGTGAAAGCCACCTCTCAAGCTTATTGTCAAGACGGAAGATCACAAAAGTTACTGGAGAGGGAGTTCCCGTCGTGGCTCAGTGGTAGATGAATCCGACTAGGAACCGTGAGGTTGAGGGTTCGATCCCTGGCCTCGCTCAGTGGGTTAAGGATCCGGCGTTGCCGTGAGCTGTGGTGTAGGTTGCAGACGCGGCTTGGATCCCGTGTTGCTGTGGCTGTGGCGAAGGCCGGCAGCTACAGCTCCTGTTAGACCCCTAGCCTGGGAACCTTCATGTGCCGCAGATGCAGCCCTAGATAAGGCAAAAAGACAAAAAAAAAAAGTTACAGGAGAGCTTGGGTACGTGGTAAGTGCTGTATGCCTTATTATTATGACTATTATATTTAACTACACTTTTGTGTAGTCTCAGAATGCAGTGCAGGCTCTGAGTTTAGGAGACCTCTAATAAATGCTCAGTGAATTAATAAGTGAAATTTCCATTTTGTAGCTATATAAAGGAAGGATTTGAATCAGATGCCTGTTTCTCAAAATAGGTTGTTAAGAAATGCTGGTTCCGGAGTTCCCGTCGTGGCGCAGTGGTTAACGAATCCGACTAGGAACCATGAGGTTGCGGGTTCGATCCCTGCCCTTGCTCAGTGGGTTAACGATCCGGCGTTGCCGTGAGCTGTGGTGTAGGTTGCAGACGTGGCTCGGATCCTGCGTTGCTGTGGCTGCGGCGCAGGCCAGTGGCTACAGCTCCGATTAGACCCCTAGC
>PVHT021183629.1:20317695-20411107 GCA_004024745.2 Catagonus wagneri
CAGTGGTTAACGAATCCGACTAGGAACCATGAGGTTGCGGGTTCGATCCCTGCCCTTGCTCAGTGGGTTAACGATCCGGCGTTGCCGTGAGCTGTGGTGTAGGTTGCAGACGTGGCTCGGATCCTGCGTTGCTGTGGCTGCGGCGCAGGCCAGTGGCTACAGCTCCGATTAGACCCCTAGCCTGGGAACCTCCACATGCTGCGGGTGCAGCCATAAAATGACAAAAAGGCAAAAAAAAGAAAAAAAGAAAGAAATGCTGGTTCCGGAGTTCCCATCGTGGCTCAGTGGTTAACGTACCCAACTAGCATCCATGAGGATGTGGGTTCGATCCCTGGCCTCACTCAGTGGGTTAAGGATCCGGCGTTGCCGTGAGCTGTGGTGTAGGTTGCAGGCACAGCTTGGATCCCGCGTGGCTGTGGCTGTGGCATAGGCCAGCGGCTAAGCTCTGATTGGACCCCTAGCCTGGGAACCTCCATATGCTGTGGGTGCAGCCCTAAAAAGACAAAAAAAAAAAAAAAAGGAAATGCTAGTTCCACAGACTGTTAATGGTGTTACTCAATAAAAAGTTTCCATGGCTGGGTAAGTTTTGGAAAATCTGGGTCAAAGTTAAACGGATATTTTTCTCTACAGGACATCTGAGTGCCATAATATGCTGTTATGCATGGCCGTGCTCTAAAGGGGATTACAGTATCAGGGTTTCCCAAACTCACTGGCCCTTGGCACACTTTTGTCACATGGCATCTGGAGGGACTAGTGATCTATAGAGCATCTTTTGGGAAACTCTTAACTAGATGACAGTGGACATTCATACACAGACATGAGGCCACGTAAACAGAATCTTCCCTGAGCAGGTCTGAAAGGGGGGGAAGAGGCACAGAATCTCAGAGCTGGGGGGCTCTCAGGGCATCTGATCCACTCCCTTCAGGAACACAACATCCCGGGGGAAAGGGGGTGCCTCGGAGGGGGCATGGGATATGCTGGGGTTGAGCCCCACTGCCCTGGTGGGTGATGTACGAGCTGGACCCGCTTGCTTGTCTCTTGTGAGGAAGAATTAGGTGCCCTAGAGCACAAGATGCAGCACTAGCTGAGGAGTCCTCCCTTCTGGCTTGGCTTCCGGCTCCCAAGACCATGTCCGCACTCCGGGCCTCAGCCTCCCCGTTTGTAAAACTCCTTAACCTCCAGGGTTATTGAAAGTTAAAGGAGAAAATGTATCTGACCTGTAAAGCACCGTGTACCTGATGGAGATGATGATGATGGTGGTGGTGGTGATGGATGATGACAATGGTGGTGCTGATGATGATGGATGAGGACAACTGTGACGGTGCTAATGATGGATGATGATAATGGCGGTGATGGTGACGATGGTGATGATGATGATGATGATGACAATGACGATGGTGATGGTGATAAATTATCCGATGGCCCAAAGACTCGGCCACCACTTCCTGTCCTTCCTGTCCAGAGAAAGAAATCGGATGGGGCCTCCTGCAAAGGGGTTGGTCCCCGTTCCCCAAAGATCCCCAGGATGTTGCTGGAAGGGGAGCTCTGCCTTGAGGTACTTGCTTCTCCCCAAAGGAACAATGTGGATGCTTCGAGGAGATTTCTTCCTCACAGTCCATCCAGGGAACGCTTGAAGGAGGCCAGAGCTGCTGGAAGGTGGGACAAAGCTCATGGTTCTTCTAGAAGCCTAGCAGGAAATTTGGACTATTCGAATCTTTCTGAATGTTTTCCAAAACCGATGGGAATGATAGGTATCCTCGACTCTGCGGGAGTAAAAGACTGGGGGTTCGATCCCCAGGCTTGGGAGCTGGTCCCAGGAAGAAGGGAAAGGGAATTTCAACAGGTGATGGGGCATGAGGAGGAAGGCGTTTGGGACAGGCGGAGAGGGACTGATGTGACTCCCAGATGGCCTAGACTGGGGGTGGGGGGGGTGAGGAGAGCAGCCAGGTAGAGGAGAGGGTTCTCACTGAGAGACAAGCAGAAGACAGAGGGATAAACGTGAGTGGAGGGCAGACTGAAGGCCACTGACGAATGCCTGCATCACCCACTGCGTGCAGGTTTCAAAGTCTGCGGCAAAATCGCTTCTTTCCATGTTCCGGTAGGTTCATGAGGGCTGCCCGCAAGCAACAGGCCACAGGGTAAACCCCAAACTGACACCATGCGGAGCTTAGCAGGGTTACCTGAGAAAATACGGGACAGCCAATTAAATCTCTGATAAACAATGAATTAATTTTCTGGCATAAGTATATCCTGAACATTGTATGGGATATACTTATACTAGAAAGTGTTTATCGGAAATTCAAATTTAACTGGGTGTCTTATCGGATAAACCCAATAGCCCTAAACACAGAGCAGAGGGGTCGTCAGGGGGCCTGCTGAAGGTGACTGTGACTTGGTCAGAGGAATGCATGGGAACCCCGGGATACAGGTGAGAAGCCAGTGTCATAGAAGGAAGGGGCACCAGAGGTACACGGGTGGGAGAGCTGAGAGTGTCTGTCCAGGAGGCCAGGACAGAAGGACTAGGGTGGCCAAGTTCAGAGGGACCGTGCCCCCGCCAGAGATGCCCAGGGTCTCGGTCCACACCTCCACAGGTGCTATCAGCCGGGTATTGCTCTTGTATAGCAAAGACCCTGTGAATTTTCAGATCCTTTTGGTCATGACGGCTTGGCTGACCTCCTCTCCTCCTGATCCGTCCCGTGAGTGTCACTGCTCCTTCTTTTCCCACAACGTGACGGCCCGCCCCCTGCTGCTTGGCCCTATTTTAATCTTCCATGCCTCTCGCCCCAGTTGGCGCCCAGCCTCCAGCTGCCTCAGCACTTCCTCTGGAAGTTTCGTGCCTGCCTCCTACCCTCCTGTTACCACCTCCCCGTGGCTGCAGGCACTGCCAGGTCCCCAAGGAGCCCAGCTCCAATCCCACATCCTCTCTAATGTGGAGGCCAATCATCTGTGACCCCTACACTGATGCTGAGTCCCTGTCACCTGAAATCTGAGGCAGCCCCGTGGTCCTCTCTGCCTCCCACTCTGCCTTCAACTACTGGCCCCTCAACCATGACAGTCTGGGGGTGACTTTCTGCAGCCCACTTTTTGTACAAGTTCAAGGGGGGCTATTTGCCCACGCTCTACATGAACGCCAGGGTCCCAGGGCAATACACACAGAGGTGGACTCAACTGGAGCAGATGGAAGGAAACCACCTGTCCGTCAAAGAATGGATGGTACCCAGGGATGGAGGAGCTGGTGAGGACAGGATGCCCTGGGGCAGGTGAGGGCGCACGATCTGCATCCAGGTAAGTGGTTCTCAACCCTGGCTGATCTGAGGAACACCAAGAAAGCTTTAAAAAAAAAACCCAGTGCCTGTGGCTCAGCTGTAATGAACCCAGCTAGTATCCATGAGGATGTGGGTTCCATCCCCGGCCTTGCTCAGTGGGTTAAGGATCCGGCGTTGCCGTGAGCTGTGGTGTAGGTCACAGATGCGGTTTGGATCCCGCATTGCTGTGGCTGTGGTGTAGGCCGGCGGCTACAGCTCTGATTGGACTCCTAGCCTGGGAACCTCCATATGCTGAGGGCCCTAAAAAGACAAAAACAACAACAACGACAACAACAACAAGAAAAAACCCCAGTGCCTGGGCCATACACTCAACCACCTAAAGCACAACCTCTAGGGCCTTAGTATTTTTTGATGTCCTTGGGTAATTCTAATGTGCAGCGGAGACTGAAAACCACCATCCCGGATGCTGAGAGGCGGGCCCCTGTGGACCAGCAGTGTTGGCATCACCTGAGAGCTTGTCGGACATGCAGAACCTTGAGCCTTCCCACACCCACTGAATGAGAGTCTGCATTTCAAAGAGAACCCCGCTGACCTGGGTGACAGCCACCCACTGCTTTGGATTTAGTCAGAGCTAACAGGTAACTCAGGAGGTGGGCAGGGCATGGCAAAGGGAGTCCGGGAGCAGGAGAGATGATGCAGCGAAGGCAAGAGGGTCCCCAGTCAGCCCCTGGAGCGGGGGCACAGGACCCACCACCAAGGAAATGGTGAAGCAGCAGACTGGGGCCAGAAGGTGGCAGTGATGCTCACTGAGACTGCGATTGTGTGCTGAGGGTGTCGAGGGCTTCCTTAGCCCAGCCCTGAGGATGAAGCCAGAGTCCAGCCAGGCTCTGGGCTTCCAGCTTACTGAAGAGCAGGACCGTGGACCCCAAGGCTCCAGGACAGAGGCTGGACTGAAGCAGCAGACTTTCTGGCTGCCCCAGGGTTTGGAAATCCCAAGCTGCTAATAAAATTTCCTCTGAAATTCAAATGACTCAGACATTCCTGGGAGGCTGTGTTTTAGCAGAAAAATAGAATCTTTCCAGCTTCAAAATATCCCTGAGTGGTTAAATAATGACTCAAGGAGTTTAATGGGCCAAAAGGGAAATCAGCATTGACTCTTTAGAGAAGATTCTTTCCTCCATCTCCAGCCTGCAGCCCATCAAAGCCCCAGAGCTGGTTCTCAGGGTGGTGTAATCCCCAGAATCACCACCAGAGGACAGGTGTCTCTCAATTTCCCATCTTGGTGCAGCGACAGCGCGCGGACAGCTCCAGGAGGCCGGCTTGGGCTGCCAAAGTCTGAAAATACCAACAACCAGATGGTATCTCCTGGCGGGCAGGCGAGTGTTCTACTGTGAGGGTCCACCAGTCACTCCTGAGGCCCCAGAAAAACCCTGGAGTGGGAGGGGAGGCTGGGTACCTTCCTGCTTCTGCTGAATATTCTTAGGTGTCTTAAACGTTTGAGAGAACAACTTTCAGTTCATATTAAACTTCTGGCAAGTTTTCCACGGAGCCTCCATATGAGGTCAGGCCACGTGAGTGGCCCAGAAGGAGGCGGCTCCAGGCCGCTGCTCCATCAGGCAGCATTCCCACGCCTGGCGCTGAAACAGTCCCGTTCTGAAGGGCAGAGCAGAAACTGTGCAGAGCCAGCAGGGCAGGGGCTGTGTGTGCTCCTGTGGGGTCTGGCTTCTCCCACCCTGGCAGTCCACAGCGCGGCTGGGAGGATGCATGAGGTGGGGAGGGGGTGGCGGCTAGGGTACGAGGATTATGGAGACCCCCGAAATGTCTAAAAAGGCACAGTCCCGGAGGAAGTGGAAGGTCACAGAGGAGCCTGCTTCCCTGTAGGGGGCCAGATCAGGTGGCCCTGTCAGTCCTGTGTTGAGATTTTCATCCATCAAGTCCCCAAAGAAAGGGGCTGCAGCTGAAGCCTTCCTAAAGTCTGGGCCCCTCACTGGGCCTCCCCACCCTGCCCCAGCTCTGACCTTAGGAGCCACTGCTAGACCGGAGCGGAAACGATGGCCCTGAAAAATGCACAAAACCACGGCACTGTGCGTCACATTCCAACGGGTGCAAGGACCCCCTGAATCCCACTGCCAGGTGTTCTAAGGACACCTGGGATCCAAGTTCAAACCCTGGCACTGGGCAGCCTGAGGCCCCTCCGGGCCCCGCGATGCTCCAGGTCTGTGCTGCTGAACACCTGTGGCCTGGATGCCACAGACTGGACGGTGGTTTCATCGGCAGAACTCCCCGTGGCCCCACTTTATTCCTTCTCTACCACATCTATACCAGAGGATTAAAATACTGCCAGAGAGCCACGACGCTGACTTACATCCAGCATCTGGCGCTGACCTGGGTTTTATTTTTATTGATTTACCAAGCACTTATGAGGCACTTACTATGTATGTATGAGTGCTTCACAAATGTTAGACCTCATCTAGTAGTTTTAAAAGATAATTCCTTCAGTGTTTTTCCTCTGTGGACAAACAGTGGGGAAAGCCAGACTTTCCCACCTGTCTTGGTTTTGGTAGTAACTGCAGCCCCACCACTGACTGAACTCCGGGTGTGGTCTTTGAGTCTTAGTTTCTTAATCCCCCAAATGGGAATAAGTACTATCCACGTTTGCAGGGTTGTTGTTCTAAAAGAGTAAAAATAGCATGTGTAGGAGTTCCCGTCGTGGCTCAGTGCAAACGAATCTGACTAGTATCCATGAGGATGCAGGTTTGATCCCTGGCCTCGCTCGGTGGGTTAAGGATCTAGCGTTGCCGTGAGCTGTGGTGTAGGTCACAGACGGGGCTCAGATCTGGCGTTGCTGTGGCTGTGGCGTAGGCCAGTGGCTACAGTTCCGATTTGACTTCTAGCTTGGGAACCTCCATATGCTGCAGTGTGGCCCTAAAAAGACAAAAAAATAAATTAAAAAAATAAGGTGTAAAAGGCTATAACAAAGTTCTTACGACACTGCCACCATTCATATCTACTGATGGTTTAGGCATGTGGGCATTAGAAAAGGGATTAATCACCTAAACAGGGGCAGTTTCAACATCCATTTCATTTTGCACAGTTATTAATGTCCACTAATTGTCAGACACTGCACCGGGTGCTAAGCATGTGAGAGTGGTCAGTGCCTTCATCTGCATGGAGGCTACAGCCATTATAAGTCAATTCTGATTATGCAATGAGCTTTTGGCCCGAGACTATCCTGAACAGCTAAACACCCAACAGGAGAGAAAAAAGCAGGAGACGGTAATGAGCTCACACGTGTAGAACTTCTTCAAGGAGACAAATACCCACCCATGAGGACCATCAATCCCACACCCACAGGGACACCTTTTGACTTCTTTCTCACTCTCGCAGGGAGAACCAGAATAGCAGACAAAGCACTGACAAGTATCTCCTTTGTTCCTGTACCCAATTCCAGGAGGCAAGCCACAGTGGTGCACACACTCAGAAATGCGAGCACACCATGCACACTGGAGTCCCAGAACTCTGAGTTGGGAGGTGAGAAGTGACTCTCTCAGCCCTTGAGGGAACGAAAGAAATTAAGTTCCCATTCAGGCAGTTTCAGCTCTGCAGTCAGAGCTAATGGTTACCCCCACTGCCAAGGGGTGGACGGAGGAAGGCTGTATGCATCTGGGGTCATGGGAGTCTGACAGTGCTTGTTCCAGAATCTCAGATTGCTTGCATCCTGGGAAATGCCAGCTCTGGGAAAGACGGCAGGGTGTGGTGACCACAGCCCAGGGCCAGGAGGTAGGAGCTGTCACCTCACCTGGCCAGCCATCACCCCGCTGAGGGACACAATGGCTAACACACACCATAGACTGGCTGCCCCTGGTTGGGGGGTACCCAGGGCATTGTCCACACATCTCTGAAGGACTGCCCTGAGTTCAAGCCTACTCGGGGGTGGGGGGCAGTGGGGTGCTGCTAGACAAAGTTGCCATACGCCCCCCTCCCACTTCCATAGTCCTCAATTCTGGGAATTGGCCAGAAGTCTGAAAGTCTCCTTCGTGCCATGCTTCGTGGGCAGGGCTGCCTGGATGAGGTCAGCTTCCTATCTTGGTGGAAACTGGTGGGCTAGAGAGCTAGTTCTGAGCTGTGGTTTGGCAAATCCTGGGTTGGCTATGCTCCCCCTTCTTGTATTTGGCCAAAATTCACATCCCAGGTGCCTCCACCGATGACTGGGACCCCTCAAGCCCTAGAAATTCAGCTTAGTTTTCCTTGGGGGAACCGGCCTTGCATTTAAATTTTCCTCCCCCACCATTCCCCGGCAGCGCTCATGCAACGCAACGGTGGTCAGAGGCGCCCTGCCGCCACCTAGTGGTCCCCAGCGGCTGTACACCCTGCCCCTGTGAGGAGGGGGGATGAGAGAGGTTTAATTTGTGAGAAACAGTAAATCTGTGAATTTATTGCCTCCTTTATCAATACAACATCTTCGCGGTTCTTGGACTACACGAAATAGGCTAACCTGTTATTACCAGAAAATATTATTTGATCTGAATTAAACCTTTACTCCTTGGTTGAGTCATCAAGAACCCACAAGAACCCTTCAGCCTACCAAAACTACAGAGTCCTGGGTCACAGGGTCAACTTGGGTCCAGGACAATCGGTGTGCCAGGGGAAGGGGCAGTGTTTTATTACAGACAAATCTCTTTGGCATCAAGCAAGTGAATTAACGAAGCTCTTTTTACCTTTTTTCTCCTTGGGGGAAAAATGACGCCAAGACTTCACAAGCCACATGACCAATGACTTCTAGACTGTGCTCGCGAGTTCACGGCAGGGATGCAACAGCCTTTTAACCCTGAACCCTGAAAGGCTTTTCCTTCTTCTAAAAGGATGTTGAGATTGTACTAAGCGAAGTGGACATACTCGGAAGCAAATCCGACTTACTTCTTTTAGGATGACTTTGTGGAGGAGGAGCAGAACTAGCAGGGATGGGCCAGCCACAGACCATGGTCTTGAGTTCTGCGGCGTGAGAAGACGGGTCCTTCCTCGTTGCACTTCCTGGACCCCACCTAGGTCTGGGGCCAGGCCCCTAACTCTCCCCGAATGGAAGCAGGCTTCTCCCTCTCTTCTAATCCGTATCTTAACACAGCCCCACTCATCCACTCAGTCACTCATTCAAGTCATGCCTTCAGTTAATCAACACCCCCTCCATGGTCCAGGCTCAAAGGAGCTGATCCCCGCCCGGAGGGAGCCCTTGGTCCAGAACCAGAAGCGGACTCGAGAACAGGGTGGAGCCCAGTGTCACAAGTACTGGGATAGAGAGGCAGCTCAAGGGCTACGGGAGAGCAGTGGTGAGGCCCTGGCCTGGGTGGGGTGTGGGGTGGGGGACAGAAGGCCTTCCAGAGGGAGTGGTCCTTAAGCTGGACCGTATGGAGAGAGAGAAGGGAATCTGGGGGTCTTGGCTCAGTAGGTACCTCCCTTCATCCCTCTGCCTCCAGCCTTTGTTTGCTGGCCTGTCTAAAATTATTTCGATCTTTATTTAAAGATGTTGCTATATTGGACCTGTATTCTTTTCCTAGCCTGGCATCTCAGAAACCATTAGTTCTTTTGTTTTTTTTTTCCCTCTGACTGTGAAGTTCCAGCAGAAATGTGCCACTGGCATCATGTCCAAGTAATAACGTCCCCCTTCTGTCTACAGAGCCTTCCTCCGAGCTTCTCCCATCGGGGGTCTGGCCCTGACCAACCTTGTCGGACCTTTTAGAAACTTAAGATATAAATAAATACAAAAGGCTGAGTATCTTTCCTTTCTTATTCTGTTTTTCCATTTTGACAAAAATATCTTACCTACTCTCCCGTGACCCTCTCTGAACCCTTGTTTCACCCAAAAGATGGGAATCGCTATCTCTCTTTGTGGCCACCGAGTCTCCTCTATAAAATGGGGTGTTGATCCTTGCCTTCATCACCTTCCTCATATGTATGTCATCACCCTTATTTCACCGATGGCTTTGAACCACCCTAGGATGGAGACCGAATCTTCTGTGGCCTCTGGTCTAGCCCAGGTCTTGCAAGGCAACCGAGCCTTCAAAGTAGCATAGCAGGTCGAGAAGAGGGAGAACTCCCGGCCTGCTCTGTGAGTGAGCCTCCTGCAAACCCAACGTCCCTCTTCTAAAGGTGGACAAGAAGTGCGCTGCGAAGCAGTCCTGTGTCTCCCTTTCCCACCGCTGAAAGGGGCAACAACCAACTGGAACTAGGTTGAGGGGGCTCCAGTTACAGGGAAACAGAAAGCACAGTCCACCCTGACCATGGACATGACTCAAACTGCATTAGCGTGAAAGAACCAGGTCGACCAAGTAATTAAAGAAACAGTCTGAGAAGGCACACACGTTACTAGCTCTTTCCCAAATCGAACGATAACTACAGAGGCAGAAGGAAAGATCTATTTCTGGATCAAAGGCTATGAAGGGAGACCTGGCTTTCTTAGAGGCGGTGCGTTGTGGGTGATTCTCCTAAATCTATTCTACCTCTGGCCCACTGGATAAGAGTGGTGTGTTATGGGGAATGATACAGTTCGAGGGGTGGCCCTGACTGGGCTGCGGGTTCCCAAACCCCTTACCGTGTGACCCAGTTCTAGCCAATGAGGCATGAGGACAGATCAGCTCTTTGTTGCTCTTTTTTTTTTTTTTTTTTTTGCTTCTTTAGGGCCGCACCCACAGCATGTGGAGGTTCCCAAGCTAGGGGGTCTAATCGGAGCTATAGCTGCCGGCCTATACCACAGCCACAGCAACGCCAGATCCTTAGCCCACTGAGTGAGGCCAGGGATCGAACCCACAACCTCATGGTTCCTATTCGGATTCGTTAATTGCTGCACCATGATGAAACTCCTCTTTGTTGCTCTCGAAAGAGAGTAATGGGTTGCTATTCTCTCTTGCCAGACATGTGTGGAGGATGGGGCCCGATTACCATCGGCAGCCCCCTCACAAAACAAGGGGACCCTTACAGCGTCAGGATGAAGCCAACACCGCTGACAGCAGAGAGGACAGACAGAAGGAATCTGGTCCTTGTTGCTACTGTTGAGGGTCTGGACCAGCCTCAAAGCTGCCCTTGTCTGGGCCCCATTAGACGTGGGTCTATGAAAATACCCACTGTGTGAGTATGAGATGGGATTTCTATTGCATGGAGTCCAAAGCACCCGGCCGAGAGGATTACCAATCCTTTGTGAGAAGGATAGTGCAGTGAAGAGATATTAAGGCGGTAGAAAGGTACAGGACTTGGAGATGATGGGACATGGGAAGGAAGGAGAAGGAACTGAGCTGGTCTCTCAGGGTACCGATGTCACAGGTGCTGTGGCTGGCTCAGCTGGGGCTCAGACATGCTCAGGCCCCTGCTCTGTCACCGTCTCCCTCTCTTCTGAGTGTCTGTTTCCATCTGTGGACATGCATGGAGATTTGTGTTCCATCACCATTGAAGGAGGAGGCACACGGCCGAGGGAAAGACGCAGGGAGGGGAAGGATGACGACATCATGATGATGTGGCTGGCATGATGTGCCAGTGCAGTCCCTTGGGGGGAACTAAAGACCTGGGTGCCAGAAGCAAAGAGGACCAGCATGGTGGCCATAAGCAGAACCACTTCTGGACTCACTGACAGCATGGTACACAGGCTGGGGGGTGGGGAGGATTTTCCTCCCACCCTGCATGGGCATCCTGTGGCCTTGTGGTTGCTGAAGGCCCTGATCCAGCCACCAGCATTCCCACAATGGATACTTTCAGTGGCAGTGGCTTCATGGGCAGTGGACAGAGATGAGAGGGAACCAGAGCAGAGGAGGAAGAGGGACACAAGTGCCCATGGTGACCATGCCTGACCGACTGACTTCATGGAGCTTTTGATGTCTTGGAAACCATGGGCTCCTGTCATTGAGGGTCATTGTCAATGAGCCAGAATGCACACGTGGCTCACGCCGGTAATGGGCTGGGGAGGGCATCCAGCTAGACCTAGATCCAACAACTGGGGCCAGACTAAATACATTTGGGGAAGAGACAGTTCAGTTTGGGACTTCTTGGGTTTGAGATGACCAGAGGTCCTGGCTGGGCAGGTAATGGCTCCTCAGGCTGGATTTGAGTGTGGTCCCCAAAAGGGCTGTTTTTAGCAACAACTTCTCAAATACGCGGCCACCTCAGAGGCAGAACGGATAATTCCACTGACACTTGTAAGGATTCTAGGTGTCTGGGAACATGTGATGATGTTCAAGAAGCAGATGGATGTGAGCCAGCAGTTTGCGAAAGAGAGAGGAAAGCTGTGTAGACACGTGGCTTTGAAAGTGACAAGTTAAAGAATATTCATTGCAGTTATGGGGGCGGATGCAATTACCCGACGTGTAGAATTAGTAGAGTGAAAACGGCAAAAGACAGAAAAAGAAGAACCCCAACATCTAAGGACGAAGCAACAGAAGAATACGTTTTAGAAGGCCTAGAATGGACAGCCAGAGGGCCAGGAGGGAAAGCCTGAGAGTATGACAGAGCAGCAGACACACGGAGACCATGTTTCAAGAGGAAGGGAGTAGCTCGCAGTTTCAAAGGCTGGATAGAGGAGAACACAAGGAACCCAGCCACACAGAGGCTGCGGATGACCTAGAGGAGAGCAGTTTCCGCCGTGTGGATGGGGCTGAAGCTGGGCCGCAGAGGCTAAAGAGTGAATGAGAGGGAGAAAAGGGGGCATGGCAAGTGGAGACGCGGCTGTGAAGAACTTTGGCTGCAAAGGGAAGAGCTTGATGGTGGCAGCAGCTAATGGGGACGTGGAGTCGAGGAAGGAGGTGAGAAACTCGAGTGCGCATGTCCGAGGAGTCAGGATGAGGGTGTCACTCATGCGGTTTGCGGTAAAGTTCCTGAGAAGGTGTGGGGGAGGGGAACGAGAGCTCAGAGGTGAGGGAGTCCTAGAAGAGAGGAAGGGAGGGAATGAGGGGTGGGGGGCAGCTCATCTGTGACTGTTTCTACCTTCTGAGGAGGCCCTCTCCTTGGGGGTAAAGGAAGCAGTCTGAAACAGTCACCTAAGGGCCAGGAGCAAAAGCTAACCAGGACCCTGGAAGAGAAGTGTCAGGCAAAACTGAGAAACAAGTTGCGACTGGAGACCTTGAGTTTGGGGAGGCGCTGTTAGAGACCGAATGTCTGTGTCTCTTGCCCCACCCCCAATTCATTTGTGAAGACTTAATAAACCCTACTGTGAAGGTATTTGGAGGTGGAGCCTCTGGGAAGGAATTAGGTTTAAATGAGCATCAGGGTGGGATCCCATCATGGGATTAATGCCCTTTACAAGAAGAGGAAGGGGGAGTTCCTGCTGTGATGCAATAGGATCTGTGGTGTCTCTGCAGCACCGGGATGCAGGTCGGATCCCTGGCCGGGCGTGGTGGGTTAAAGGATCCCGTGGTGGGGCAGCTGCAGTGTAGGTTGCAAATGCAGCTCAGATCTGATCCCTGGCCCAGGAATTCCATATGCTGCAGGGTGGCCAAAAAAATAGAAAGGAAAAGACCAGAGCTAACCCTTTCTCTCCACCCATACATAAGCAGGAAAGGCCATGGAAGGACACAGGGAGAAGGCAGTTGTGTGCAATCCAAGGAGAGAACCCTCACCAGGCACTCACCCTGCTGGCATCTCCATCTTAGACTTCCCATTTCCAGGGGCTGTGAGAAAATAAACACCCATTGTTTAAGCCACCCAGGCTGTGGTCCTTGGTTACAGCAGCCGTACTAGATTAAGACAGCACCATTCTGTGCAGTTGCCTGATTTTCCTCCCTGAGTCCTCAGCTGCCCGGGAGAGAAGCAAAGAGAGTAGATGGTGGATAGCTCTGTAGCTTAAGCTCTGCTAAGCAAGTATATTAGAAAGACAACGGGCTGGTAGCAAATCAAGGAGCTGGACAGCAATGAAACTTCCACCTGTGCCTAGGGTGTTGAGCTTC
The DNA here is from genome assembly GCA_004024745.2 of Catagonus wagneri. Taxonomy (NCBI): domain Eukaryota; kingdom Metazoa; phylum Chordata; class Mammalia; order Artiodactyla; family Tayassuidae; genus Catagonus; species Catagonus wagneri. The sequence goes on from PVHT021183629.1 coordinate 20,330,882, forward strand.
AAGGGGTTCAAGGCCCCTTCAGGAGACTGAACTTAAAGCCTCTGGCCAAGACCCTTATCATTGCCCCACCCGTCTGACTGCAATGCCCCTTCCTCCACCTTGAGCAACCTGGCCTATGCCCCCTGCCTCCCACTAGGAAAGGCATGTGGCCCGCTCCTCACCCCACCCCTAGAGGGGCCTTATACACCCCCAACCAACCAGCAAGTGTATGCTAAAACCACTCTTTCCTCAATCCTGAGACCTCTTCTCTCCCTGGGTTATAAAAACAGACACGGCCATGTGCTCATCATTGGCGCTCCCTGACTACCAGGAAGTCAGCCCGCTGTGTTAACAATGTCTCTTGCCTCAATAAACTTGTCTTTTCTTCACCTTGCTTTGGATCGGAAAATTCTTCTTTCTGACCCACATGCACAGACCACGACATAGGGGTTTGCCTGCAGCACAGTGCCTGCACGCCAAAAAGTGAAGGACCTTCGACACAACAGCCTAACAGTGGTATCACACGTGCCACGTCCACTAACCACAGCTACAGCTGTGACGTTGTAAAGGGACAGGCCATAAATGGAAGCCCAGTAGTGCCAGCCTGGATCAGGAGCCAGGATTCAGGGCTCTATTTTTGTCTCTGTCACTGTGTGACCTTGGGCAAATTCCTTCTACTCTCTGGACCCTGATATCTTATTAGAATATGTAGAAAACATGTTTTCTAAGGTGGTTTTTTTGTGTTTTTTTTTTTCCCTCAGTTCTAACATTCTCAGATTCTGGGAAACCTGAAAGCACTGAAATATCACTGAGCTCAAAAGAAGTAAATGGCAGGGTGGCTGGCTCACTAGGCACTGTCTTCCTCCCTGAGGTCCCTCCATTCCCTCCAGAAGATTCCTTCCTAGGTAGAACACTTCCCTTAGTAGGAAGAGGTGTATGTGCCAAGACATACACCAAAGCTTTTCGAAGCCCGACTAGAACTGTAAGTAGTGTTGTTTTGCACCATTTCAGAAAGGGCCAGGTTGGAAATCTGGGGAAAACCCCAGGAAATGCAGCAAGAGCCAAGAAGCCTTGTGAAGAGGAGCTTTTCCTCTCTTCACAGCGTGCTTTTGTTTCTCTTCCTTGTCCTCTGGCTTCTGTCCTGAGCCTCCTCCTCCTTCCTCCAGGAAGCCCTCTAGCTGCCAGTGGAGCCCCCTGCTGAGAGCCCCAGCAGAGAAACCAATTCCTTTCCAGGGCTGCTACCTATTTACCCAACAGGAGCAGCTTTCCAGGGCACACCTGGAGACTCAAATCAAATCAAGAGCCTCTCTGCCTTGCAGGCATCCCATTTGTATTCTCCCTGTTCAGAAGAAACCTTGCCAAGGCCCAATTCAGAAGCAAATGGAATGATATATCCAGGGACTCTGCCTTCTCTCATTCAGGCTAAAGAATGGTATCCCCACAGCCTGGGTCCGGTGTGGTGCGTATGCCCACAGGGTGCAGATGTGGATGTTGTCCCCAACCAGAACCCTTCAAGGCCTTTTCCCTTCTCTCCTTGCCTTGGGGCTGTAAACTCGAAAAAGAGTCTAAAGCTGGAGCAGGTGGGGCCGGAAATGAAGCCCTGGGAAGAACAGAGGAAGGTTATCAGGCTGTACTACCAGTTTTGACCTCCAGAGGGCAGTGACACGGTAACTGGCTGCTCAGGGAAGGCTCAACCGCCACCTTCATTGGTGGAGCCAAGGACAAGAAAACCCAGAGAATCCCGCCCTCTGGTCAGTCGGTGCTGCCCACGGTCAGATGGTGCAGTCCGTGCTCCAGATGGGGCTGCCCTCTGCCAGGCGTCCTTGAACTATTTCCAACCTGCTTACCTATCCTTGTTTCCAATGTCCTGCTGACTCTAAGCACAGTACTTGCAGAAAATTATATTTTACATTTTGCAGAAGGACTATGGTTTCACAATTGTTAGGCAGTTTATCTCTGGAAGGTGGGGAGCTCCCTTCGGAAACACGCTCGGGGAATCCAAGCTCTGCAAATTTAACTGTAGCTAAGGCTTCTCATTTGCTTCTAAAATAACCTGGCACCCCTTTGTTTTCATATTCAAAGCAGTCAGCATGTTCCAAAATATTTACCATCACCTGAGGAAGAAGCGTTGCCCACAACTGGCTCCCAAGTTCCTGGCCAATGTTTAACAGTCTGCAACTAAGAGCAGCAGGGTGGGGCTGTGGGGAGGGGGAAGTCTGACCTCTCGCGACCCTGAGACTTGTTTCTGACCTTCTCTGGCCTTCAGCCTCCCCCAAGTAAACAGAGGGTGTCACTGGTGAGTCTCCCCTGCCCTGTCCATCCATCTCCCACGGTCTCTCTCTCTCTCTCTCTCTTTTTTTCTTTTTTTTTTTGGCCGCCCCACTGCATATGGAGCTCCTGGGACAGGGATCAGATCCAAGCCAAGCTGCGAACTAAGCCACAGCGGTGGCAATGCCGGACCTTTAACTGCTGTGCCAGGCTGGGGATCGAACCTGCGTCCCAGCACTCCCAAGTCACTGCTGATCCCGCCACAGCAGGAGCTCCAGCTCCCACGCTCTATCTATTCGCCTTTAGAAAGTATGTTTGTAAGGTACACCAGGCTAATGAGAAGTTAATAGGGGAACAAAGGCATTGGAACTGATTGACCAGCTAAGCAGGAGTGGGAGGGGCCGCTCCTCTGCATCGGGGGCCAGCTCGTCCTCCCCATCCTCAGTGGAAAGGAGGCAGCTAATGTCTGCAAGGTTTCCGGGCCAACGCTGCCACGTCTCCTCCCGTCCTTAGCATGTCGCTGCACACAGGAGGCTTTCTTTCCGACCATGTCCCTGGTGGAAGCGGACTCCCTAAAGCGAAAGTACAGTCTACGCCATCCCTCGTGGGCTCTGAGACTGAGTGAATCCCCAGTTCTCTGCAGGGGGTTGGACGGACCATTACAAAGTGCGCCAATCTTTAAACAAATGTTATCATTCTCTGAGCTCCAAGTAAATGTCATTTAATAGGTTGTCTAGCGACAACAGGTATTTTCTGTGCCCACAGCCTCTTCCTGAGGAAGCAGTGTCTGAGGAGGAAAAGGGCCTGCGTGACCTGCTGTGAACTTCTGGTCTCACATTTAGCATCTCTCACCAATGGGCTGCCTCCCCAAGGTACCCACGGAGACCCGGGGGGTTATTCCAGAAACTGCTTAGCCACTCACAGTCCCAACACCTACCCTTCTCTTTGGTAATCTTCGTCCAGGTTTGACAGGAGCTGCGAGCCCGCCGTGGAGAGGTCAGCCGCGGCCAGGGGCAAGTCCCGATAGGCAAAGTTCACCAGCTGCACGGGAGCAATGCTCTTGGTCTCTTCGTCTACTTGTTGGGAGATGATCTCAACTTCGGAAATTCCTCCTTCTGTGGCAGGCCTGCGACGACGGGGAAGACAACAGGACAGAGTCATTCCTCAGGAGCAAGGTGATGTTTCCAGTTCCCCAAGGAGAAGGAGGAGAATGCACCAGAACAGATGCTGTGCTGGGGAAGGGTGGGGGGGAGCGCGAGGTCGCCGTCTTCCCCCGCTGCCCCCCACCCCCCGCCAGGGACTGGACTGAGGCCGGACCCACCCCACTTCCTCCACCAGCTGGGGCAAAGTGGAAGCATGCCCGGATCTGAAAAATAGCAGCTTTGAGGGCAGGGTCCTTCCTCAGAGGGAGGTAAAGAGGAGTTCCCGTTGTGGTAGCTCAGTGGGTTAAGGACCCAAGGTTGTCTCTGTGAGGATGCAGGTTCAATCCCTGGCCTCGCTCAGTGGGTTCAGGATCCAGTGCTGCTGTGGTCGGTCACAGACGCAGCGCAGATCCAGTGGGCCTCAGCTGCAGATAGACCTCTAGCCTGGGAACTTCCCTATGCCACAGGCGTGGCAGTAAAAGAGGGAAAAAAGGCAGGGGGTGGGGGTGGGGGTGGGGGTGGGGAAGGAAAAGACCCAGACAGAAAGTCTGCTGACCAGCAAAGCCGGGACTTGGACTTTTCAGCTTCTAAGTCCCATGTTGGAGTAATATGTGCTTTTAAATTATCTCCTGGGTTTCTTGGCAAAGGTCCATGGGAACGCTTCCACAATCGGTTCCGCGAAAGAGAAGGGAGGGATTTGTTCACAACTGGACGGGGTGCTTGGGGAGTCAATCTGGAGACCTGGAGGGACCGAGGGAGGCCTGGGGCGATGAGGAGCAGAGGGACCAGCTGTCCTGGGTGCCCCTCCCCTGCTCCGTGACCTGGTCCTACTATAGCTCCCTTTTGAAGGTTAAGAGTAAGATATGGGGGTCACTTGAACAAAACCCCGAGCTGTGGGTCTCCCCTTGGGCTGCTGTCAGGCTCACCCAGGGGCTTGCGGATAACCCACAACTCCACTGGCGTTACAGGGCACCTCAGCAGGGGCGGGATCGCCTCCCAATGCCCCCAGGGGTATCTGGCAATTGTGGAGGCATTTGTGGCTGTCACCATGACCCAAGGAGGTCACTACTGCCATGGACAGGAATGGGGACATGACACACCCTGCAGTGTGTTCACAGCTAAGAACTGTCCTCCTCAGACACCAACAGCGACCCTGTGAACAGATGGTGGGTTGGGTCGTTTTGTTTAACTTCCTGGGGTGACATCTTTGGTCTCCCCAACATGTCCCGGACCCTGTCTCATCCCAGTGGGATGCAAAGGGCTAGGTCTTGTGCTTATGGCCAAAATCAGTGGAGAGGAGTGAACATAAAATATTTGAGGGAACACAGAGAGGCTAGTTTTGCGGGGTTTGGGGGATTTTTTTTTTTGTCTTTTTTTTTGTTTGTTTTTTTTAGGGCTGCACCTGCAGCATATGGAGGTTCCCAGGCTAAGGGTCGAATCGGAGGTGCAGCTGCTGGCCTACACCACAGCCACAGCAATGCAAGGTCTGAGCCGTGTCTGCCACCTACACTGTGGCAAAACCAGATCCTTAACCCACTGAGCGAGGGAGGACAGGGATCAAACCTGCATCCTTGGAGTTCCCGTTGTGGCGCAGCGGAAACAAATCCGACTGGGAACCATGAGGTTGCAGGTTTGATCCCTGGCATTGCTCAGTGGGTTAACGATCCGGCGTTGCCGTGAGCTGTGGTATACGTTGCAGATGCAGCTCTGATCTGGCATTGCTGTGGCTGTGGCGTAGGCCGGCAGCAACAGCAACAACTGATTAGACCCCTAGCTTGGGGACCTCCATATGCTACAGGTGCAGCCCACAAAAGACAAAAAAAAAAAAAAAAAACACAACAACAAAAAACTCCTGCATCCTCATGGTTACTAGTCTGGTTTGTTACCACTGAGCCATGATGGGAACTCCCAGAGAGGCCAGTTTCAGTGCTGAGGCAGCAGCCCAGCCTGCTGAAATCTGTTCTTAGGCTGCTGCGCTGACTCAAACGCTGACTTCCGGGGGCCTCCTCCGGGGGCCTTAGTTTCTCCACCTGAAGCACAAGGAGGTGAGAGGGGGGCTCTACTCCTTCTCTGTGGTCGGACACGGGGAAGAGAAATGTGGAGTGGATGGGAGGGGCCCTGGAGTGATAAGTCCCTCCACTTGGCCGGACAGTCCTAAATTCTAAGCTTTTCCAACCCCCCATCGAGAGCTAACCAATGGCAGTTATCCAGGCAACGTAGAACCAACGCTGCCTACTTCTCTTTCGCTTGAATCATCCAGATAAGGGAGGGGGAAATGGGATTTTTCTTCGAACACCACAGGTTACCTGAATTCACCAAGTAATTCCCAGTGCCCCAATTCACTTCTGTCGGCCTTATTTAAACCTTAGCTCTCCACTAACTGTCAAGCACGGATAATAGTACTCATCGTGGTGTGACATCTCCCGAATGACTCAAGATCTTCAGACAGAACAGTCACAGGATGTGAAGCTTCTGTGTTTCTCAACAATTGTAATAAAAGTGTGGGTGTTCACGGGGGGAAATCCTGGCTCCTCCAGGTGTTTCCAAAAGAGTAGATGCTGGGTTGAGTGTGTTCTTTTCCTTTTATTTTTTTGGTCTTTTTGCCTTATCTGGGGCCGCACCCACGGCATATGGAGGTTCCCAGGCTAGGGGTCTAACAGGAGCTGTAGCCGCCGGCCTACACCACAGCCACAGCAACGCGGGATCCGAGCTGCATCTGCAAACTTACACCACAGCTCACCGCAACGCCAGATCCTTAACCCACTGAGCAAGGCCAGGGATAGAACCCGCAACCTCATGGTTCCTAGTCAGATTCGTTAACCACTGAGCCACAACGGGAACTCCAGAGCGTGTTCTTTTCTTGTGGGAAGTCTGGATTGCCAGGTTGAACAAACAGAGCTTTCCCCATCAATGGGACATTCACAGAGGGCTGGGGTGAGTTTCTGAGACTAACAGGAGGAGGTTCTGAGAAGCACAGAATGAGCTCCTTCTGCCTTCCTGACTTTCCTGCCCTCTGGTCCCCTCCTGCCAATGGTCAGAGTAGCCCAGCACTGACCATCTTCGGTCATGTGACCATCCCAGCAGAAAGAGACCAGGCCTCCTCTGGGGACAGTAAAGTTTACAGCCAGGATTGGGGCAACTCCCTGGCCTTGGATCGAAGAGCACTGGGGTGGACCACGTGTATCAGTGGCTCACCCTTCGCTTTGCCATGTGACCTTGCAGCTTCCCATCAAAAAAAAAAAAAAAAAAAAAAGAGTCTGTTTCCCCACAGTGATGCTGTGTTCCGCCACAAGACTTGTTTTGGCCAACGGGATATTAGCAGTCCCACTGGATGAGCAATGGATGACAATCCCCAGTTTTAGCTTTCCGAATCCCTCTGCCTTTTCAAACTTAAAAATTGAGATGGGAGTTCCCGTTGTGGTTCAGCAGAAATTAATCCGACTAGGAACCATGAGGTTGCGGGTTCGATCCCTGGCCTCGCTCAGTGGGTTAAGGATCCGGCCTTGCCGTGAGCTGTGGTGTAGGTCGCAGATACGGCTTGGATCCCGCGTTGCTGTGGCTTTGGCGTAGGCCAGCAGCTGTAGCTCCGATTTGACCCCCTAGCCCAGGAACCTCCACGTGCCGCAGGTGTGGCCCTAAAATAACAAAAAGACAAAAAAAAAAAAAAATTGAGATGACATTACTAAGGCAAGTTGGAGAAAAGGCAGATTTTAACAAATTGTTTCAGTGTCAGACTCAAGGATAAAACCACTTGGAGCTCCTCCATCTCTATAGGGCTGGGGAAGCAGCTACAGGTTGTACCCCCAATTCTGAGGTACCAATTCAGCATCCACAGAGAACAGATCCCAGTGCTACTTACTGTGGATTGGTCATGTTGAAAGATGCAACCAGGGCCATGGGTTTTTCTTGGTGTTTAGTGGGGCTCAGCTGTCTTAAAGCCTGACGTCAGCATTTCCAAGGGTGGGTTCTACAAGTCATACAAATATGGGGCCCTGAAAACAAAGAATTGAATAGTAGGAATTTATTACACTCAGACGCCAAACCAAAGGCCTCCTTAGTTCAGCTGGAAATGAAAGCCCTTAGAACTTTCTTCATATAATAGACTTTCATTCAAAGTGATATTGAACAGATTCCTGCCATTGCCTGGGGAGATAACAATAGGTGGAATTTCTCTCTTTTTTAGAGATGAAGAAATAGGCCCAGAATGACAAAGTGACCTTTCTGTGTCACGCAGAGACGGCAGAGAGCCAGGCTGGACCATAGCTCTTTCTACTAAACAGCCAAGTAAAAACCACAGTAACTTCATACTTCAGCTTAAGGAATCTCAAAAATCAGGTTTGTCTCAAAAATCTCAAGAGTGTAAAAAAAAAAAGGAGGGAGTTCCCGCTGTGGCTCAGTGGTAACAAACATGACTAGTATCCATGAGGATGCAGGTTCCCTGCATCCCTGGCCTCGCTCAGTGGGTTAAGGATCTGGTGTTGCGGTGAGCTATGGTGTAGGCTGCAGATGCAGCTTGGATCCTGCATTGCTGTGGCTGCGGTGTAGGCAGACAGCTACAGCTCCGATTTGACCCCAAACCTGGGAACTTCCATATGCTGTGGGTATAGCCCTAAAAAAAATCCCCCCCTCCCAAAAAAAACTCAAGTGTTTTCCCACAAATTTCTTCCCTTGAAATTTCTCTCCCTTCTGGTAGTTCTGTCTCTCTACTTCCTCTTCCCAGCTGGGTCTATCCAGGAGAGAGGCTGTACACCCTGGAGCCAGGCTGCCTGCGGTCAGAGCCTGGCTCCCACTCACTAGCCTTGTCCTAAATTCCCCTGCCTATAAAATGTGAATAATAATAGAACTAACTAAATGAGTTAATATATGTAAAACACTTAGAACAGTGCCTGGCATGTAGTGTTGGCCTTTATCAACATAGTTATTATTTTACAAATTTAAATTGCACAGTCTGTTGAATCTGAGCACATGCTAAAGCACTGGATGGCTGAGCATAACACTTCCTCTTAAAATCTGGACTAGGTTAACAAAATAAACTTTTCTACAAACAGATGCTGTGGTACCACCTAGAAGTCATCAGGGAGAGGGTAATAGTAAGCCAGGATATACACATCAAGGAGACAGACCCACATTTTGGGTGATTTTGCACACGCTACAAGGGAGGTTACTCAAAAGGGCAGTCCTTTTGTAAGATGCATTCTAAATGCAAACTGCTTTTCCTATAAGACATCAACCCAGGATAAACACGCTCTCCCAGTCCTGAAGCTCAGCCCTCTAGGGACAAAGGAATACAACTGTTACCTCACGCAAAAGGAAAAGGTACTCCGGGCGTGAGAAATAACAGGGGACTGATGGCAAATCTAAAAAGCAGGTAAGTGCCTTTAAGTTCTAGGTGATTAAGAAAAATGAGAGCTCAAGTTGAATCTTGGGAAAGTCTAAACTTTGAACAACTGGAAATAAGAAAGAATCTGAAGGGTTTTATTATAGGGGACCACCATTTTCACACCGAATGTTTCTGGGGGCAAAAAACAAACCAGGTAAAAAACCATGGGACCAAGAATCAGGCCACAGCTGGGAGAATCTGGACAGATATTTTATAGACACACCTTGTTGGGGGTTTCACCTCACATTATACCTCCATAAAGAGGGTACAAACATAAAAATCAGAGCTCTCCTGTATCTGTAGTATTAATTGTACAGTAAAGTCATAAAGTTTTCCATTCCATAGCATAGCTTTAGTCAGTCTCAGTCTTGTCTGCAAAGCCTCAAGCTAACCGACTCCTCCAGGCGATAGGACCGGTCATGTGGATTGCTGACCCTCACTTAACAATGAGGTCTGGATGGAGTATTCACAAAAAGGAGACTGGGTGAGCAATTCTCCCTTCCAGAAGGGTATGTCTGTGTGTGTGTGTGTATATAATTTTTTTTTTTTTTTTGGTCTTTTTAGTGCCACACCTGCGGCCTATGGAGGTTCCCAGACTAGGGGTCGAATTGGAGCTGCAGTTGCCAGCCTACACCATGGCCACAGCATTGCCAGATCCGAGCCGCATCTGCAGCCTATACCACAGCTCATGGGAACACCGGATCCTTAACCTGCTGAATGAGGCCAGAGATCGAACCTGTGACCTCATGGATACTAGTCAGATTTATTTCCGCTGAGCCATGACGGGAACTCCCAGAATGGTGTTTTAACAAGCTGTACTCCCAAATGAGCACTTTACATGCTATACACGGTATGTGCTTTGGGGACAAAATACTAAGAAGGTCTGTTTTCCCATGTACCTTCTAGTCTGGCTGGGCGGGCAACTGGGAAATGGACAAAAACTCCCACTTTGCGTCCTCTTAGTAATGAAAAACAAGTAAAACTTGACAAATCCATATTTATAAATAATAAGCATAAATGACTATTAATATATTACGGCTAATTTAAAACACACATAAAAAATAGAAATGAGAGGGATTTAAATTTTTTTTCAATTTGACATTTTAGGAAGGAAAATTTCAGCACTATGAATTTGTAGAGGACTGTGTAATGAATTTCTAGTTACCCCTCGCTCAACTTCAACAGTCTTCAGCCCAGGGACAGTCCTGGTTTCTCTATGTCCTGCCCGTTCCCCACCCTTCACAATGATTTTGAAACAAGTCTTGGAGGTCATGTCATTCATCAGTAAATGTTTCACTATGGCACTCCAAGAAGGAGGATAAGGATTCCTTAGAAAAGATGAAACCACAAAGCTATCCTCACCCCTAAATCAACAATATTGTTTTTTATTAAAGTATAGTTGATTTGCAGTGTTGTGCCAATTTCTACTGTACAGCAAAGTGACCTAGTCACACACACATATATATATATTCCCTTCTTATCTTCCATCATGGCCTATCCCAAGAGGCTGGATATAGTTCCCTGTGCTGTACAGCAGGACCTCATTGCTGATCCACTCTAAACATAATACTTTGCTTCTACTAACCCCAAACTCCCACTCCATCCCACCCCCTCCCCCTTCCCCCTGGCGAACCCAAGTCTGTTCTCTATGTCTGTGAGTCTGTTTCTGTTTTGTAGATAGGTTCATTTGTGCCATATTTTAGATTCCACATATAAGTGATATCACATGGTATTTGTCTTTCTCTGACTTACTTCACTTAGTGTGAGAATCTCTAGTGGCATCCATGTGGCTGCAAATGTCATTATTTTGTTCTTTTTTATGGCTGAGTAGTATTCTATTGTATACATAACAATATTTTCTTAACATTATCAAATATCCAGGAATTGTTCAAATTTCCCATTTTTCCTATAATTTTTTAAAGGTTTGCTGAATCAGGAGTCAAACAAGGTCCACACATTATGACTGGGTACCGTGACTCTTAAGTCTCCTTTAATACGTAGGTGTCCCCCTCCATCTCGTTTTTTCCATGCAGTTCATTGGAAAACCTGGGTTGGAAAACCTGGGTCATTTGTCTCAGGAAATTTTCCACAGTATGGATTATAGAGATTGTATCCCTTTAACATGTTCCTCTGTCCTCTACATTTCCTATAAATTTTAGTCTATAGACTTTAATCAGATTCAGGTTTTGTTTTTGTTTTTTTCTTTCCCCAAGACTTTGGTGGCATCATGGCTCCCATCTGGAGACACGGGGTATCTTTCTTTTCTTTTTGTGACATTACCAACCATTGACAATCACTTCCTAGGTCCATTAGGGCTTACAAAAGGGCCATGTTATGATGGAATATTACTCAGCCATAAACAAGACAAAATAATGCCATTTTCGGCAAACTGAGACTGGAGACTCTCATACTAAGTGAAGTAAGCCAGAAAGAAAAAGACAAATACCATATGATATCACTTATTTGTGAAATCTAAAATACGGAACATATGATCCTATCTAAAAATAACCAACAAACAAAAAACAGAAACAGAGCGTGGCCAAGAAAAGCAGACTTGGGGTTCCAAGGTGGGGGGAAAGGGGAGGGATGGGCAATTTTGGGGGTTTCTGGGGATGCGAACTGTTATATCTGGAGTGGATGGGCAATGGGATCCTACTGTACAGCACAGGGAAAAGTGTGTGATTGGGTCACTCTGTTGTACAACAGACCTTGATGAAACATTATATATCAACTATAATAATAATAATAATGAAAAAAAGGGCCATATTATGATTTTACTTTCCTTCCTCATTTATCAGCTTCTATGAAGACAAACTCCCCCTCGTCAACTGTTTGATTTGCCTAAGGTATAGTTCATATAGAAAAGGAAGGACAAATGTTTAACTTTCCCCCTTTATTTATTGGTTTTCCAAATAATAAATTGGAATCTTATCTTCTAAAGTCAATCAATGAGGTCTTTTTGTTTTTCTTGTTGTTGATTTATTTTCTACAGCATCACTAATTTTTTTTTTTTTTGTCTTTTTGCCTTTATCTAGAGCCGCACCCGCGGCATATGGAGGTTCCCAGGCTAGGGGTCTAACAGGAGCTGTAGCCGCCGGCCTTCGCCACAGCCACAGCAACGTGGGATCCAAGCCGCGTCTGCAACCTACACCACAGCTCACGGCAACGCCGGATCCTTAACCCACTGAGCAAGGCCAGGGATCGAACCCGCAACCTCATGGTTCTTAGTCGGATTCATTAACCACTGAGCCACGAAGGGAACTCCCAGTATCACTAATTTAAATACTCGCTCTGTAGGGGCTGAGCGGGGGAGCAGGGGGCCAGCAACTTCCCGGAAGGAGGCGGAGGTGTGGGGATGACTAGCACTTCCAGAACATGGCAGAAATGAAACAGGAGAGAGGGTGAAGCCACATTTGGATGACAGTGAGTAGGCTGCTTCAGAAGTTTTGATCTTTAACAAGTAGAACATAGATACAAAATCCCTTAAGATGGTGTTTTTTTAAAAATAATATTTTCTAAATAAAATAACGCCCAAAGCACAAGCCTAGCATGAAGCAGGTGTAGTCTAGCACTCTATAAATGAACATCTGAAGTGCAAACCTGCTGTCTCATAAACTTGGTAAAAGTAGAAGAGGAAAGCTGTTTTGGATTTATTGGGTCTGGCTGTGGTAGGGAGTTAGGCTGCTTTTTGAACTTGAGCAAAATTCCAGTCTCTTCTACTTGTCGCTCATAAGTCTGTCTATGTAATTTACCAAGACCGTATTTGCTGGTTCTAGCCAGATCTGCAAAGCTGAAGCTGGCATCCCAGGAACCTTAGCGTTGAAAAAGCCTTCTAAGATTAAGTAGTCAGTTCCCTCACCTAGCAGGTGAGAAAATCCATACTTCAGCTTACCTGTCCCCAGGGGTAACCAGGTCTATTCCTCATCCCTCACTTGTGTGACAGCCCCTTGACACACACGACCTACTTTCATACCCATTCCATTGGCTGCAAGTCTGGTTATACACCTGAAGACCTTTTGGGAAACAGTTTCATAGGCTACACTGTAGAAATGCTGAATCAGAACTCTGCAAGTGGAGTTTGAGAATCTGTTTTATAGGTTCCCCAGGTATTTCTGATATGTAACCATGCCATCTGACCCTCACTATCATTGGTTCTTAAACTCCCCATTGTACCCAAATCACCTGAAAGTTTTATGAAAACAGATTGCTGGCCAACCATGAGGTCTCTAATGTAGTACATCTGAGGTGGGGAGCTTGAGAAATTACATTTGGAAGATATCCCAGGGTATAATGATTTGCTGATCCACAGACTACACCCTAATCTTCTGAATCAGAAAGTTTTCTTGAGATAATAAAGAAGGGAATTTTATCCCTATGTATTCTGCATACAAAGCTAGTATGGTGGAATTGTCAGCAAAACCTACCCTGGCCAAGCTATAGATGACCAGGTATATCATTTAGGAATACTCCTTTTTTTTTGCAAATTACAAAATATTTAAGAGTGACCTAGGTAATGAAGAGTTTTAATTATCTGACATGGAAAGAGGCCTGGAGGCAGTGGCTCAAAGGTATCATCAAGGACCCAAGCCCTTTGCATATTTCCATTCCCTCATCCTCATGCTGGTTGCCTTGTGGTTGCAGAATGGCTGCAGCAGCTCCAGCTTGCATATCCTCCAAAGGAGAATAATCACAGGTTTTCTTCTCACAAAGGTCTGACCTTTTATTCGGCAGGAATTATCTTTCCAAGCCCTCTAGCCAACATCTGATGTCTCTTGGGCAGAGCTGGGTCACAGGGTCACGTGACTGAAAAGGAACCAGGGAAAATGCTCAGCTGGCCAAGGGAGTGATGTGAGAGCCTAGACCAGTTCTGATTCATCCTCTGGGGCTGGGCATCTTGTTCCCATAAACAAACCTCCATTCTCTTAGCAAGCAAGAAGCAGGAAGGAGCATGTATAACTAATTGTCTGCCAGACCAGGTTTGGACATTTCTGAGATGGTTTTGAGGCTCAGCTGGATTTCCAAACAAGAATGGCCAAATGCAGGTAACTGGCTGGTAAGAGATATTAAAGATGTGATCTTACCAAACCTCGGGGTGCTTTTGTTCAGAGGGCATTGCATGCAGGTGGGGTTCAGTTTTGCTGTTGTTGTTGTTTTGTTTTTTTGTCTTTTAGGACCACACCCATGACATATGGAGGTTCCCAGGCTAGAAGTCAAATCAGAGCTGTAGCTGCCAGCCACAGCCGCAGCCACAGCAACGCCAGATCGAGCCGCATCTGCAGCCTACACCACAGCTCATGGCAATGCCGGATCCTAAACCCACTGATCAAGGCCAGGGATCAAACCTGCATCCTCACGCATACTAATCAGATTTATTTCCACTGAGCCATGATGGAAACTCTGGGGTTCCTTCAGACATCATAAAGCTCGCTGTAGAATCTGCTTCTAGGGAGAAGCCACGAGCACAGGCACCTTTCACAGACAAGATGTTCCACAGCCCAGAAGGAGAAGGCTGTGTTTCTTGAGCTAGAAGAGAAAGGTTTCTGTATAACAACACAGGGTCATCCTTCTCGTTACTTTGACCCACTCATACTGTGCTCTGATAACAAGGAGCTAAAGTGAAGAAAATCAGTCTCATCCCCGAGCATTCTCCACTTTTTTTTTTTTTTTTTTTGGTCTCTTTAGGGCCTACTCGCAGCATATGGAGAGTCCCAGCTAGGGGTCGAATTGGAGCTGTAGCCACTGGCCTACACCACTGCCACAGCAATGTCAGATCCAAACTGTGTCTGCGACCTACACCATAGTTCATGGCAACACTGGACCCACAACCCACTGAGCGAGGCCAGGGATCGAACTTGTGTCCTCATGGATACTAATCAGATTCGTTTCCGCTGAGCCGCGACAGGAACTCCATCCCACTCTAATCTCCAGCCTACTGCACAATCCTTAGCCACTAAACAAGTGGGCAGGGAGCGCACAGCAGCTCTCTTTTCTCTCTTTTGGACCCTTATTATCATTTGCTCCTCTTGGCTCACATAGTAATGCAGCCCCTCAACTATTACCAGTCTCCGAAAGCAGGGGAAACACAAAACAAGATCACAGCAAACTAGTGAAATTACTCAGGTATTCTGAGAAGAAAACCAAGAGGACCATTATTCTAATCCTTCCTTTCCTCTCAATACATTTTTCCCTAACAAACACTTCCCTAGGTCGTCCCTATTGGGACAAAGCCTCCTTTGGCTCCTTGCTCCTGGCTGGCGTGGGCAGAAAAGACACCCCCTCCCCAACAGGTATTCCTCACCCCCAGCCTGATGCCATTTTCCCTCCAGAATTCTGCAGAGCTTCTGAGGAACTCGAACATCTAGGATCTGTAGAAGTACCAACAATGAGCTAGGGCTGTGGCGGATGTCCCGTTGCCCTTACATCCCCCTGCCTCCCTGCCCCTGCCCTGGTCAAGCAAATCTTAAGTATAATCACCACGCTCTGCAAACCTCTGAAGCAATCTTTGGCTGTACATGACGCTAATTAAAACATGCTAAGAACCCAGATACGATTAACGTTGCCATTGAATTCCAGATGGCGCCAGGAAAGGGACTATTCTTTGGTCAGTGGAGGGCAAGTTCTCTTTCGTCAACACATTTCATACGACACAAGGTACGATACAAAAATGACCGCACTCTCATGCTCATGTTCCCTGTATCGACGCCCCCTTTGTCACTGTCACAGACTGAACGCTGAAGATTCGCGTGTTGAAAACTTCATCCCCAGGGTGCCAGTATTAGGCGGTAAGGCCTTTGGAAGGTAATCAGGTCATGCGGAAGGGCCCTCGGGAACGCGATTAGTACCCTCATAAGAAGAAACGCAAGGGAGGTGACATCTTCGCCACGTGAAGATATAACCAGAAGACTGCTGGCTGCAAACCAGGGAGACAGTCCTCACCAGACACCAGATCTGCCAGCACCTTGACCTTGGACTTCCCAGCCTCCAGAACTGTGAGAAATAAAGGCATGTGGTTTAAGCCCCCACCCTGCCCCCAGCCTATGGTATTCTGTTACAGCAGCGCAAGCAGACGGAGACAGTCACATGACTTTTCACGGCCCGCTCCCTCGTCGCTGGGCTTGGCCATACGACTTGCTTTGTCCGAGTACAATGGTAACTGTCTTGGTTAGTTGTGTGTGTCAGCTTCACACATAAAGGGATATTTGGTTACAGTATATCTGGGAGGGTATTTCTGGATGAGGTTAACATTTGAATCAGTGGACTCAGGTAAGTTGCCCTGCCCAGTGGAGGTGGGCCTCATCCAGTCTGCTCAAGGCCTGGAGAGAATAAAAGGCTAGGAAAGAATCTTCTCTCTCTCTGCCTTACTGACTGAGCTGGGGCATCCGTCTTCAGTTTTCAGATTCAGGCTTGAATTGACATCATCAGCTCTCCTGCATCTGGACTTCTCAGCTTCCATAATCCTGTGAACCCGTTCTTTATAATACATTTCTCTCTGTCTCTATTTTTTTTTTTTTTTTTTTGGTTTTTTTAGGACTGCACCCACAGCATATGGAAGTTCCCAGGCTGGGGATCAAATTGGAGCTGCAGCCACTGGCCTACACCACAGCCACAGCAATGCCAGATCCTTAATCCAATGAACGAGGCCAGGGATTGAACCTGCATCCTCATGGATACTAGTCAGGTTTGTTACTGCTGAGCCACGATGGGAACCCCCTATAATAAATCTCTTTACACGCACACACACACACACACATGCACATCTATCTTACTGGTTCTGTTTCTCTGTTGAACCCTGATGACACCAGCACACATGAAAACCACGCGGTGCTTGGACTCATCTTTTCTCTTACTCATTTCCATCACTGTCTACATGTCCAGTCACCCCAGCCAAGGCCAGCCAATAGCCAGCTGCCCCCTGGCACCTGAGTTCAGTCAAGACCAGAAGGATCACCCAGCTGTGCCCAGACTGACAGAACCATGAGATAAATAAAATTTTGTTTTTTACAAATATTCATTATTGGAGTTCCTGCTGTGCCACAATGGGATCAGAGGCATCTTGGGAGTGCTGGGACGCAGGTTCGATTCTGGCCTGGCACAGTAGGTTAATAAGGATCTGGTGTTGCCACAGTTGCGGCTTAGGTCACAGCTGCAGCTCAGATCTGATCCCTGGCCTAGGACCTCCATATGCTATGGATGGCAAAAAAAAAAAAAAAAAAAATCACTCTTTAGTCATTTATTAGCACCTGCTATGTTCTAGGAAGCATTTCAAATATTGAGGTTATTGAGGCAAATGAGACAGTCTCCACACTCAAGAAACTTGTGGGCTAGTGAGAAAGACAGATGCAGAGATAGAAATTAAAACTCAAAGAGGTAAGAAGAATGAAACATTACAAAGAAGTGTTTTGAAAGCTGTAAACTTCCTTATTAATATAAGGAAACTAATAACTTTTCGCAACCGGCAGACACAGTCCCCCTCTGCTTCAGTCATCTGTTATGAAAGGTTTGTTTTTTTAAGCCCACGAACTGCTGGAGTTGGTTTGTTATGTGGCATTTTGTGGTCACAGATTACTGATACATTATAGATAAATGTCCACTGCAACACATAAACTAATGCAAAGATATATACACACAAAATAAAATATTTTCTTTTTAGGGCCACACCCATGGCATATGGAAGTTCCCAGGCTAGGGAGTGAATCAGAGCTGCAGCTGCCAGCCTACGCCACAGCCACAGCAACGCCAGACCCAAATGGCATCTGTGACCCACCACAGCTCATGGCAACACTAGATCCCTGACCCACTAAGTGAGGCCAGGGATCGAACCCTCATCCTCATGGATACCAATTGGATTCGTTTCCACTGTGACACAATGGGGACTCCAAAGATGTATATTTTCAAAAAGATAAACCTCCCTCCAGCCTTCATTTTAACCCTCCATCTCTCACTTAAGGTTCTGTGTTAATATCCAGGTGTGGAAATCCTTGCACTGAATCATGCAAGCACTAACCCACACGTATAGGTTAATTTTTGTGCGTTTGTATTTAACAAAATAAAGTCAATGCTATAATTTGCTTTTATCACTGAGCAATATCTAATGGACATCCTTTCTGGTCAGTAGATAAAGATTTATACTTTTTCTAAATAAATTCACACACACACATATGCACATACATATATAACTTTATATAAATTTCTTATCCTAAATTTCATGTCTTCAGTGGCACCTGCATTTTCTCTTTGCTTCATTACCTGCTTCACTGTTGTCCTCTCGTAATATACACATGCAAAAACACACACAAATGTTAAACTTGTGTATATTTTCCCTTACTTTTCTTTGTGTTCATACAATTCTATGTAAACATTTCATTGTTCTGTTTTATGAAAATATATTATTCATACTTATTTGTTTTTTCACTTTTCCCACTTCACAGTATCTCATAGAAATTCCTCTCTTCCAAATCAGATAGCAAAACTCAAATTCATTCTTTTATTGATGGCTGCATAATATTCCATGGTATAAATTCTCCATAATCTAACAATTTCCATTTTTTTTTGTCTTTTTGTCTTTTCTAGGGCCATACCAGTGACATATGGAGGTTCCCAGGCTAGGGGTCTAATTGGAGCTGTAGCCGCTGGCCTATACCACAGCCACAGCAACACAGGATCTGAGCCGTGTCTGTGACCTACACCACAGCTCACAGCAACGCCGGATCCTTAACTCACTGAGCAAGGCCAGGGATCGAACCCGCAACCACATGGTTCCTAGTTGGATTCGTTAACCACTGAGCCACGACGGGAACTCCTAACAATTTCCCTGTTGGGCGCAGTTTTAGATATATTTTTTGGCCATTTTTGAAAAATATTACAAGAAACATCCTTATGTACATTTCATTAGGCATCGGTATTTTTATTTGTATGGGCTAAATTCCCAGGAGTGAAATTACTGGGCTAAAGAATATGTATCTTAAATTTTAATAGTTAAAATAAGATTGCTATGCAGAAAAAAAAAAAAAGATTGCTTTGCAAAAGGCTGTAGCAATTCACACTCCACAGCAAAGTATGAACGTTCCCTTTTTGAGGGAGAACCTTAATCATTTGCCAGCTGTGAGGGTGGCTATAGACCAGATAAGTCCAGTACTCGCTTAATTATACTCTCTTCCCCATGGAGTGTGGGAGTGAAAATGGAGGGCAAGGGTGAAACCAAAAATAGCAATAGATGCCCTTATGCTACAAGAAAACAATTACTTGACTTAGGAACTACACTGTCACAGTATTTCTATGAGTTGTTTCAACAACAGTCAATCCCCTGAGGACCCTGTTTTCTTCCTTGTGCCATAAACCCTAACCCCCTAAACTAAAACAGCCACAAAACCAGTTCCTAGGTTCCTCCCCGGGCCCATCTCCTATCCAACCCCAGGAGCTGGAAGCTGGGATCGATGGAAGAAGATCTGACTTCCCTGGAAATGAGGACAGGAGAGCATGACGGTGGCGGGACGACCACAGGAAACTCTGATGCCACCTTCTAACAGTTTCCAGTAATATTTTGGGCACTAACTTACATATTGTTGATAAATAGCTTTCACTATATTGATACACTTACTTATTAACAAGAGAGTGACTCCTGCTAAATCTTTTCTCCTTTGGGAATTCCCGTTGTGGCTCAATGGAAACTAATCTGACTGGCATCCATGGGGATGCAGGTTCGATCCCTGGCTTCGCTCAGTGGGTTAAGGATTCGGCATTGCTGTGAGCTGTGGTGGAAGCGGCAGATGCGGCTCGGATGTGGCATTGCTGTGGCTGTGGCGAAAGTCAGCAGCTGCAGCTGCAATTCAACCCCTAGCCTGGGAACTTCCATATGCTGCAGGTGCAGCCCTAAAAAAAAAAAAAAAAAAAAAAAACTTCTCCTTTGATAGTGATTTTTGTCCAGCTGGTCAGGAACTATATCTAATTTAAGCCTGCTATATTCCACCCACACTCTCTGCCAGTTTAGAAATTTGAATGGTGGTGTGGACCTCCTCAGGTGTACCTGCAGGGGCAGGTCCCATCACAGGACAGACTAGGACCAACCCTGTCCTCAAAGGGCTTTCTCCAAAGTGGCAATTCAAGCGGAGGTAAGGAGCTGTCAGTAACCAAAGGGTGACCTGTGTCCCACTTCCAACAGGTCAGGATGTCCTTCCAGTTCAGTGTTGAAAGCCCGGCCACAGACTCACTCTGAATGGTCAAGGGAGTCTAGCTCCTGGGGCCACGATTTCTACAAACCAAATAAAAGTCATGGATGCCAAGTTGGTCCACCTCCTCGGTTAACAAAGACACATAAATCCAAGCCATTTTTTTCTCCTAATAGACCGGGGAAGATTTATAAAACCTAGCACTGATGAGGGTGTGGGAAAACGGACATTCACGCACATTGTTTATAGAAGTATACATTGCTGTAAACTGGCTGCAGGGTAATTGGACAACATTGATCTTTTTGTTTTCTCTTTTTTTGTCTGTTGTCGTTTTACGACCTGCGGGATGTGGAGGTTCCCAGGCTAGGGGTCGAATCAGAGCTGTGGCCACCGGCCTACACCGCATCTACAGCAACGCAGGATCCGAGCCGCATCTGTAACCTACACCATAGCTCACAGCAACGCCGGATCGTTAACCCACTGAGCAAGGCCAGGGATCGAACCCACAACCTCATGGTTCCTAGTCAGATTCGTTAACCGCTGTGCCACGACAGGAACTCCTGGACAATATTTATCAAAAGTATTTTAATGTGCACACTCTTTGAGCCAGCAACTCCAATGTTAGGGGATACATTTTAAGGAAATAAGGAATGGATACACACATAAAAAACATATACAACTTTGTTGAACTGTTATAATGGCCCCACACCTAGCACACGGTAGGTGCTCCACAAATATTTGTTGATAGCGAATCAATAAACTAATAAATTGAAAGCAATATAAATGTCTATCAATAGGAGACTGGTTAAATAAATTAACAAATTTCTACATTATGGAATATGCATACCGCTATTGAAAAGGATGAAGTTGAAAATGTTGCCTGGAGCTAAAGATTGGGAAGAACTTTCCAGATTGGGAGGGAACTTTTAGGAATAATGGCTATATCAAAAATCTTGAATGCAGTGATGGCTCCAAGTGTGCAATTAAAATGTGTGCTTCTTACTGTTGATAAAGAGCTTTCACTAATATGGCTGATATTTTAAAAAATGGATAAAGGTCTACCATTCTCACTAACATGGAATTGTCTGAAATGTAACATTAAATTCAAAAGTAGGTTATAAAATAGATGATGAGCCCACTTGCATAATATAGAGAGAAAACGTGTGTGACAGGGTGTGGAATGGGGCTTTTCCTATTCTCCTAGAGTTTTGCAGATGCCCTCAAGCCGAGGACAAAGACGGTAAGGGCTCACTTTTTTGAAAGAGAGATATCAGACCATCTATTTGGAACATACTAACAGATGGTCAAGCCGGTCCAGTAACTACTACTCCCCACAGCCTATGGGAGAGACGGCTAGAGAAACCCATGCCAGACTCCCAGGCTGGCGGGGGCAAGGGAGATGGCCGGGTGGGGACAGAGAGCAGTGGTGGGAGCAAACTGCCCTTGACCACCAGGCTAAGCAAGGATGTGGCATTAGTCACAGTTCTTAATGAAAATTAAACTCCATAGTTTAAGTGGAGTATATTTTTGTTTGGTTTGGGTTTTTTGCTTTATTTTTTTGCTTTTTTTAGGGCTGCACACCTGGCATATGGAGGTTCCCAGGCTAGGGGTCAAATCGGAGCTGCAGCTGCTGGCCTATGCCACAGATATAGCAACGCAGGATCCAAGCCATGTCTGCAACCTACGCCACAGCTCACAGCAACGCCAGATCCTTAACCCACTGAGCGAGGCCAGGGATGAAACTCGAGTCCTCACGGATACTAGCTGGATTTGTTACTGCTGAGCCGTGACAGGAACTCCCAGAGTAGGTATTTTTAAAGGATACTGAATCCCAGTGGGCCAGAGAACCGGATATAGAAACCATATGCTTAGGACACTGACCAGACCCCGGTGCTGCTCCAACAAAAGCATTGCTGATCTACTGCATCACCCCAACATCCTTTCCTTCTCAGCTTTCAAATCCTAGGTCCCAGCTCCATCTGACTAGCAGATATAGGTCACATGCTGCATACTGGCTGCCAGGGAGGCCATCACCTTGCATGGGGGGGTGAGCTCAAAATATGAATTTCCCCAAATCTAGAAAGGCCACGGAAAGGATGCAAGATGATCACGAGATATGGAAAGTGCCCTGTAGAGCTATGGATTCCCGTGGACACCTTAATAGGTCTCCACCCAAGAAAGCCAGAGGGTCCCAGGGGCATAGTGCCAAAAGCAAGAACTGAGGGTAGCCCTCCAAAGTCAAGCAGGGCATCCCGTGGAACAGTGCATGCAACTCCCCTACTGCCCCAGAGGGGCTGGATGGTCAGAACACAGGAGGTGGGCTTCTAAGGGGCCTGCAAAAGCATCCCTGGATCGGGCTGAGTGAACAGAGGGAAAGGGGGGTGAGAAGGAGCAGAAGGGATGATCTGCAGGTCAGGCTGTGAGGACTGGACTGAAGTTTTGGTTTCCATGGGATATTTTAACACCTGAAAAGGAGGCTGTCCTAAATCCTGAAAGTGACTAGAAAAGCTAAGGCATCTTCCCACATTCCCGTCAGAAGATGGGAAGGGAGAGGCTGCAGAACATGCTGGAAGGAGGCATCATTTGATGGTTCCATTCCACTTTCATTCATCTAAAAGGCCCAGATGATGCTATCCAAAATCATTAACAGGTAGGGAAATGGTATTCTTGAGCAGAGGTCTTGTTTCTCAGTACTTTTTGTTCATGAGCATCTCCTGTTTGAAAAGAAAGGATAATCTAGATACAATGAACCTTGAAAGAACTGTACTAAGTCTGTGCTAAGCCAGACACAAAAGGCCACACATTGCATGATCTCATTTATATGAAATATCCAGAACAGATAGATCTCTAGAGACAGAAAGCAGATGAGTGGTTGCCAGGGGCTGGGAAGAGAGAAGAACAGGAAGTGACTGCGTAATGGTTACAGGGTTTCTTTCTGGGGTGAGGAAAATGTCCTGGAACTAAATAATAGTGATGGCTACACAACATGTGCTGTCAATAATGGTACATTTCTGTCATACTAAGTGAAGTAAGTCAGAAAGAGGAAGACAAAAGCCATATGATATTACTTACATGTGGAATCTAAAATATGGCACAGATGAACCTATCTACAAAAGAGAAACAGACTCACAGACATGGAGAACAGACTTGTGGTTGCCGAGCGGGGGGAGGGAGTGGGATGGGCTTGGAGTTTGGGGTTAGCAGATGCAAACTACTACATTTAGAACGGATGAGCAGTGAGGTCCTACGGTACAGCACTGGGAGCTATATCCAGTCTCTTGGCATAGACCATGGTGGAAGATAAAATAAGAAAGGGAACGTGTATATATATATGTGGGTGACTGGGTCACTTTGCTGTATAGCAGGAATTGCACAACACTGCAAATAGGCTATAATTAAAAAAAATAAAATTGTTTTCAATTAGCAAAAAAATAACGGTACATTTCATGGTATGTGTATTTTACCACCATTTTAAAAACTGGGAAAGCAAAACCCAAAACCACTTAAAACAATAAAAAGCCAAACTAGTGTGACTTATACCTCTGAAAGGACAGACCCATAATGTCAACAGCAGTTATCTCTGGGTGATGGGACTACAGAGAACTGTTTCCCTCACGTATTTCTATATTGTCTAGTTTTCCTTAATAATAAGC
This sequence comes from Catagonus wagneri, assembly GCA_004024745.2. NCBI lineage: Eukaryota > Metazoa > Chordata > Mammalia > Artiodactyla > Tayassuidae > Catagonus > Catagonus wagneri. The sequence goes on from PVHT021183629.1 coordinate 20,354,469, forward strand.
TAAATCTGCCCTTTAACTACAAAGCATACATAAGCTAAAAACTGGTGAGCGCATAAGAGATAGAACTAAAGGGCTGTGGGCATTCAGAGGCAGAAGAGACAGCCTCCTGTCTGGGTTCTCAATACTTCCTCGAAGCGGTCTCCGGCCAGGTATTCTCACCTCCAGGCTTCTTTTCTGGGACACATCTTATGTGCTATCACCAGATGACTCCTCTGAAGCACAGCTGTGGTCTGCTCAGTCCCCCCTGCTCACTGAACATGGTGTCAGTTCCTTGGTCTGTGATTCAGAGCCTGCCACCATCTGGCCTCAATCTTTTAAGCCATTTCTCATCCTCCGTGCTCAGTGCTCCAGCCGCCTTGTCCAGACCCTCCCAGTGCAGACACACCAACGCCATCACCCACCTGTCGGCCTCGCTTACTGGATTCTCTCTGCATGGAACATGGATCCCCCTATTCCATAAGCCCCAATTGTAATACCTGCCCTCCCATCCAGCCTCCTAAAACCCTGTCACTGCCTCCACCTGAAGACAGTGGGGGGTGGGGCGCCTCTCTCCTCTCTCCTGCCCACTTCAGTGGGACCTCACTTAGCGCATGAATCACTTTTCTACCTTATGTTATAGTGGTCTCAGCTCCTGTACCACCTACTCTAGACTATAAGCTCCTTCAGGTCACGGTTCATGTCAGCAAATTAAAAGAAAAATCTCTCAGGCACACTATGTGTCAGATTTAGTTCAGTGGATTTTCTAAAGGCAGAAAAAAATAATACAGGGCCCTGAGATGGTCCCATGAGTGTGTGCTCTGCATTGAAAAAGTACTCCTCAGTAGCCCACCAGATCTGAGAACAGTCCTCAGCAAGTCAATGCCATGCGGGGGCAGCCTGTGGAAGGGCCCTTAGCAGTGAATGCGCAAGGGTGTCTTCGTACCTAAGGAGAAACACGGCTGAGCAATTACCCGGCTACTGATCTCTTGGAATACAGTAGCACATTAAAAATTATTAACTTCATTTTTTAGAGGGGTTTTAAAAGTTTAGATAAACACGGAAAGTAGTGAGCATTCCCATGTGACAGCCCCTCCCCGCATCCCCCCCAGCCCGCCTCCCACCATAGCTTCCCCTTTTAATATGTTACATTAGTGTGGTATATCTGCTACAACTGATGAACCAACATAGATACTTTGCTGTTAACAACTGAAGTCCATAGTTTATATTAAGGTTCAGGTATGTTTGTGTTGGACGTTCTCTGGCTTCTGATGGATTAATCATGGCATGTGTCCACCCTGACAGTATCATATGAAACAGACTCACTGCCCTAAAAATCCCTGCCCCCGAACATCTGGCAACCGCGGATCTTTCCAGTATGTCCATAGTTTTTGCCTTTTCCAGAAAGTCACAGAGGAGAAATGATACGGTGACTTTTTCAGCGCCACCCTATCAATTAGCAATATGCATGTAAAGTTGCATATTACTCCATGTCTTTTAGTGGCTTGATAGCTCATGTCTTTTTGCCGCTGATTAAGTTCCATTGTCTGAGTATACCACAGTTTGTTTATCCATTCACCTCCTGAAGGACATCTTGGTTTCTTCCAGTATCTGGCAATTATGAACAAAACTGCTACAAACAGCTGGGCGCAGGTTTTTGTGTGAACATAGCTTTCAGTTCCTCTGGGTATACACTTAGGAGTGCGACTGCAGGATCATGGGGTAAGAGTACATTTATTTTTGTAAGAAACTGCCAAACTGTCTTCCAAAGTGGCTGCACCATGTTGCATCCCCACCCGTAATGAATGAGAGTTCTTTGTACTCGACATCCTTGTCAGCTTGTGTGGCTATCAGTGTTCTGGGGCTTCAACCGTTCTAAGAGGTGGGCAGTGGTATCTCGTTGTTTTAACCTCCAATTCCTTCAGGACATATGATGTGGAACATCTTTTCATTTGCTTATTCAACACCTGTATATCTGCTCTGGTGAGGTAGCCGTTCAGATCTTTTGCCCACTTGTCGACTGGGTTGTTTATTTTCTAATTACTGAGTTTTAAGGGTTCTTTGTCTAATTTGGACACAAGCCCTCTCTTAGATATGTGTTTTACAAGTGTTTCCTCCCAGGGCGTGGATTGTTTTTTCATTATACATTGCTTTTTACCTTTGGAAACATAAACACCACAGTAGACAGACAGACTGGGCCCATCTTTGACCTCAAGCGTTTATTGGGCAACTCTGTTTGGCTGTCTAGGTCTATGGGCTTATGCTTGGCCCTGTGTGCCCTGAACAGATCTCAATTCGCTGAGGTCAAAAGAAAAATTAATTTTAAGTCAAATAGAAAAAAACATGCCACTGCCACTTCTGGGGTATGCCAGGAAGAGTGTAAATCATTGTTAAGCATGTGGAGTCTTTTAATATGTTTAATTATTGCTGCTTTGTCTTTTTTGACCTTCATTGTGCATTTATTCAAAAAACGTTAAGAGTGCTTAGAAGAACTTGGGGCTGGGCCTGGGTCTTTGCTTGCAAAACAGCCACACTGCCTCTGCCCTATGCCTTGGGCATCACATCATGAGCTGAGTCCAAAGGCTTCCCTCACAATCCACGAACTATGTTCAGAAAGACTAAACGTGACCCTCTGCACCTCAGCTAACTCCCACATTACACACTTCCCACTTCCATCCTCACCTTGCCCTTCAGGTCTGGTACCTGCTGAGGTCTTTCTGGTTCCAACTTGAGGTCTGCCTCTCATTCCACGAGCACCTAGTGTCAAGAACCTCCCAGGTGGCTCAGGTACATGTGCTTTCACAGCTTATGTGGCCTCTCAGGTGGGACTCCAGGGAGATACACATAAGACAAAGACATATTCTTGCTTCCAACAGTTTCATTGGAAGAAAAGGATATTAACGCTAAGTAGTCTCTGATAAGTGCTCAAGAATTCTGCAGATACAGCTAGTAAACATACTTAAAAATTAGGAGACTTGTACTATGACTTTAATTAAACCTTACACCCCTAGTTTTCTAAACAAAATCCTAGCTTTCCAGGACCAGTACTAGCACTGGCATCACCTGAGAGCTTGTTAGAAATGCAGATTCTCAAAATTACAACGAGGTACCACCTCACACCAGTCAGAATGACCATCATTAATAAGTCTACAAAAAAATGCTAGAGAGGGTGTGGAGAAAAGGGAACCCTCCTACACTGTTGGTGGGAATGTAAATTGGTACAACCTCTATGGAAATCAGCATGGAGGTTCCTCAGAAAACTAAGTATAGAACTACCATATGATCCAGCAATCCCACTCCTGGGCATACATATGAACAAAACTTTCATCCAAAAAGATACATGCACCCATATGTTCACAGCAGCACAATTTACAACAGCCAAGACATGGAAACAACCTAAATGTCCAACAACAACAGATGAATGGATTAAGAAGATGTGGTACATATACACAATGGAATACTACTCAGCCATAAAAAGAACAAAGTAATGCCATTTGCAGCAACATGGATGCAACTAGAGATTCTCATACTAAGTGAAGTCAGAAAGAGAAAGATAAATACCATATGATATCACTTTTTACATGGAATCTAAAATATGGCACAGATGAACCGAACTACAGAACATGACTCACAGACATGGAGAACAGACTTGTGGTTGCCAAGGGGGATGGGGAGAGAGTGGGATGGACTGGGAGCTTGGGGTTAGTAGATGGAAACTATTACACTTAGAATGGATGGGCAATGAGGTCCTGCTGTACAGCACAGGGAATTATGTCCAGTCTCGGAATAGAACATGACGGTGGGATGATATGAAAGAAAGCATGTATATACATGTGTGACTGGGTGACTCTGCTGTACAGTAGAAACCGGCACAACACTGTAAATCAACTATAAATTTTTTAAAGTTTAAAAAAAAAAAAGGATTGCAGATTCTCACCTCATCCCAGACCTAAGGAATCAGAAATCTATATCTTAACAAGACTCCCAGGAGACTTGTAGGACATAAACTTGAACAGTGCTGGGATGCACAATGTTTAAGTTCCCCTCCAGTTGGAAGCTTCTACTATCTGTGACCTTTACTATGACCCTGTCAGGAGGGAGGCTGCTAGGAGTTCCCTAGGAGGATGCTGACTGACTGGGCCTGGGGGCCTCTGCCACCAGGCTCCAGGGCCGGGCGCCCAGGCCCAGCAGGCAGGCAGGCAGCCACTGGTGGCTGGTCAGCGTGAGCCTCCTGGAGATTCGTGCTGCCCTCCAGCCAGGGAAATAGCTCGAGCTGTCACGGCCGGGCATGACCCGAGATGAAAGCTGGGGGTGGTGCCCATGTGCGGTGAGCTTGGCCCATTTATGCAGCTTCTCACGGAGCCCTGGACTCCCCCTCACGGAACAGGCTCAGCTGCTCTGTTTGGGCTGCTGGGTAGGTGGCGTTAAGGGGAAAGAAGGGAATTCCGTTAGGAAGATGGATGGCCAAGTTCTAAGGCTGTGGACATGAGGAGAGAACATCTGCTAAAATCTGTCCCCGCAAATACAAAGAAAGCTCCAGATGTCAAACTCTCCTGGTTTCTTGGGGAGGATCATCCGTGTGACGGAGGGACATGGAATCAGAGCAGTGCAGTGGGAGCCAGCAATGTGGTGCTAGCCTCTGACTTCCCTCTTTTGATTGACTTGAACAAGTCCCCCCGTATCTCTCAATTTCCACATCTGTAGTGTGAGATCAGATTTGTTCACTCAAATATTTGAGCTCTTAGGATGAGCCTGATGCTGGGCCAGGTGCTGAGAACTTGAGTGATGTTTATGGAGTTGAGAGTTTGGATACTTTTCTAAAGAACACTTCAGCTTAAATATTCTATTTGAAGGACAGGCTTTGGACCCAGATCTGGGTTCATATTTGAGCTTTGTGACTGAGTAGCTGGGTACAAGCGACCTCTTGAATCTCAGTTTTCTCATCTAGAAAATGGGATAACAGTTCCTCTTTTACTTGACAAGGAGGACTTAATGCAGCTATTTACTAGGTGTCCACCTCGAGCCCTGTGATGGCTACAGATTCTAGTGTGGGAGCCACTAGTCACATGTGGCTACTGGGCACTTGCCGTGTAGCTGGCCCAAACTGATGCTCTGTACACCAGACACCGAAGACCTAGTATGCACAAAATCACTTTTATACTGATTACATGTTAGAATGACAATATTCTAGATGACAATATTCATATACAATACGTTAAAATTAATTCGCCAGTTTAACTTTTTTAACAAGCTGCTAGGAAATTTAAAAATTGTGTATGTGGCTTCTGTTTCTACCGGGCAGTGCTGGTCCCAGAGAAACAAGAGCATACTGCTGTCCTGTGTTCTGTGAGTTTACATGGTGATGGGGAGATGTTACTGCCATGTGAATCCACACCCAAGAGAGCCCCAGCATCGTGCAGAACCACTGGACTGTGAAAAGGTAGAAAGGAAGGGGGAATCGACTGGGTTGGAGCGGCTACGCAGGCTTTGAGGAGGAGGGCAGGGGCGAGTATGGTGTGGGACGCAGCGGGCACTTCCAGGAGGAGGCATGGACTGTGGGTGAGTTTCTTCAGGGGAAGGCCTAGGATTCTCCCATCATGCCTTGTACACGGCAGGTACCTGATGGCTGTCTGCTCTTGGTAGGGTCTGAGGGGTGGTGGCAGAAGGGGAACATAGGAACCATGCAGAGGGAGGGTGAATGTAGAGGACTTATTTGTAAAGAGCCTGGGCTCTCTGAATTGAGGGGCTGTGTACCTGGGAACAAGGAGGAGCGAGTCTGTATGGACAGGGTGGCAGCTTAGCATTGGTGTAGTGGATGGTGAGGCCATCTTTGATCTTTCCTTGGTATCCAGGGTTCAGGCTCCCATGTGCAACCCTTCCCTAGTCACAGTGTGACTGCAGTGACAGATCACTGACAAACAAACCAAAACCTCTGTATTCAAGAGAGCACTGTTCTGGAATCAGTGCACCTCGGCAGGCCTTAATATTTATTCCAGCACATCCGTTCATCTTTCACCCACTCAAACATTCCCTGAGTCCCTACCTGGTACCCAGATCCCATACCAGATTTAGGGGTCGCAGAGATAACTGAGACATCATCTCTGCCATCCCCGTGAACAGGGGTTGGCAAACTATGGCCTGTAGGCCCAGTCCGGCCCACCGCCTGTTTTTGCAGAAGGCATTTTACTGGAACACAGCCACGCCCAATCTTTTATGTATTGCCTGACTGCTTTGGTGCTTGAATGGCAGACTGAATAGTCTGCCAAAAACCAAATGGCCCACAGAGCGTAAAACATTCACTAGTTGGCCCTTTACAGAAAGTGTTTGCTGATCCCTAGTCATGTAAGGAAACAACGATCATGTGACGTGATCTGAGTTTCAGGAGAATGACGGGCACCCGTGAGAAGAAAGGGAAGGAGGCATCAGAGGAGGTGATGTCCAAGCTGTGCCTCACAGGACCATGGGTTGCTGGGCAGGAGCAGGGAAATAGAAAGGACCTGCCAATAAGAAAAAGCTGCATATGTGAAAACAGAGGCAAAACAGGGCAAATTTGGAAGTGGGCTCTGGCAGGACCACAAACTTCAAGCAGGTGCAGCCTGGCAACCCCACTTCCATCCTCGAATCCCACTTCTCCCTCCTTCCTGGGTGACAATTAGATGGCTTCCTCTCTCTCCTCCCACCGCCAAGGCCTCTGCTCGCTCTCAGCTAATGACCTCCTTCATAGTGCCCTGGGGGAACTGAGGCAACTCCAAGAGAACCTCCAGATGCCCAGCCGACCGCAGCCTCCCTCTTCTCTGCAGCCTTGCCACTGACTACGTCCTCCAGATCAACCATCCAGATCCCAGTCAGGGACCATTCTCCTGCTTGGCCATTAGAGCTCATCGGCTTTTCCCTCCCTTTTTTTTCTTTTTTTTTGGGGGGGATGCCAAACCCGAGGCATATGGAAGTTCCCAGGTTAGGGGTCAGCTTATGCCACAGCAACGCGGGATCTGAGCCGTGTCTGCAACCTACACCACAGCTCACGGCAACACTGGATCCTTAACCCACTGAGCGAGGCCATGGATCGAACCCGCATCCTCATGGATACTAGTTGGGTTCCTTACTGCTGATTCCCGATGCCTACTTATGACATGGTTTTCTCAACTGTCTCTCTTAGCTCTTGCATCATCCATTTCTCCTTCTCCATTGGATTAATCCTAAATCCTTCAAACATGCTATATTCCTCCCCCTATCCTGAAAACATCCCTTAACATCATAAGCCCCTGCCCATCTCCCGGCTCCTTCATCTGAAAAGGTGTGTACACCTGCTGCCTCCAATCCCCCTCTCCTCACTCTCCCCCCAGTCCACTACTTCACACAAGCTTTGGCCACCATGTCCTCAAAATTGCTCTTGCTGAGCTCACCAAAGACCTAGCTGTTGTTAAATCCACCAGTCCATTCTTGATCCTCAGGCTGCCGGGCCTAAAAAACAGCATTTGACCTCTTCTTCAGTACATCTTCTTCATTAGCATCTAGGAATCTATCCTTTTCTGGCTTTTCCTCCCCCTAACAGGACACTCATCTTCCCAACTGATAAATGCTTCCTTTTCTCCATCCACTCCCCCAGGAACCTCATCCAGACATATAAGCACTGTCCAATAGAGTTTGCTGTGATGATGGAAATGCTCTGTGTCTATGCTGTCCAGTATGGTAGCCTCGGTCACATTTGGCTACTGAGCACTTGAAATGTGGCTAATGTGACTGTGGGACTGAATTTTACATGTTATTTAATTTTAATTCATGTCAAAATTTTAAAAGCCATTCATAGAGTTCCCTTGTGGTACAGCAGGTTAAGGATCCAGTGTTATCACTGCAGTGGTTTGGGTTGCTGCTTTGCTGCTGGTTCTACTCCTGGCCCAGAAACTTCCATATGGTATGAGCATGGCCCCCCCAAAAAAAAGCCATTCATGGCTGGTGGCTACCGTATTGGACAGTGCAGGTCTAATTTGCTGATTTTTACCCTCAGCTGTTCCCCTTAATTCCAGACTTGTGGATCCAACTGTCAACCAGACAACTCCACTCAGATGTCTCAGCTGCCTTACCATAGCCTTTTCCATCTCTGTGAGCAACAACCGCATCCTTTCAGCTGCTCAGGCCAAAGAGCCTTGGAGTCATCCTTGACTCCTTCTTCTCATGCCCCACATCCAATCTGTCAGCAAATCTGTCGGTTCTACCCTCAAAATAATCCTTTTTTTTTTTTTTTTTGGCTGAGCCTTCGGCATATGTAAGTTCCTGAGCCAGGGACTGAACCCACGCCACAGCAGCAACCTGAGCCGCTGCAATGACAACACCAGATCCTTAACCTGCTGCACTGCAAGACAACTTCTACATCCCAAACCTTATCACTTCTCACCATCTCCTTACTCTGGTCCAAGGCCCTATCATCTCTCACCTGGATTACTGCAACAGACAACTCGCCTGTTCCCCTGCTTTCACCTTCACCTGTCCTTCACACAGCAGAAATCCTTTTAGAATCTAAGTCAGATACATCACTCTACTGCTCACCATCTCCAGTGGCTTCCTGTCCTGGCCAGAGAGTGATGGCCCTCAGGGTTCGATGCTCTTCCCTCACTGTGCACCCTCGCCTCCTTCAGGTCTTTGCACAAATGTCACCTTATTAGCAAGATCTTCCTAGAACACCCTCATTCAAAAAGCGTGCTCTGCCCACATTTCCTACCTCCCTTATTTGCTTTACTTTTCTTCAAGGCACATCTCGCCATCTGTATACAATATGATTACTATTTATGTATTAAGTACCCCCCCATTAGAACATAAGCTCCTTGAGAGTAGGGATTTTGTATCTCTCTCATTTACCACTATACACTCAGCACCCACAAGAAATGCTTAAGAATTATTTGTTGAATGAAGAAGTATAATTGGCGACCAGAAGAGGGAGGTGGAGAGTCTAGGAGGTAGATGGCCCACAAAGAGACTGGGAGACCCAACACTCAGGGACTGGATGGGGATGGAATCACCGCAGGTCGCTCAGTCTCCTTGCCCCTCCACCCAGGTGGCTTATGGATCCTCCTGACACTGCTCCCAGAACTGCTGACCTCCTGCGAGCCCTGACCTTGACGTGGTAGGAGGAAAGCATGCACCCTGCTTCCAGCCGAGGAGCCTGGCCCTTTGTCTACCGTGCACACGTAGCCAGAGTGGTTTCCCAAGCGCCTCCTCCGAAGGGAGGCGAACTCTGAAGAGGAGTGATCTGCTCCTGATCCCCACTCCCACCTCACCTGGAGCAGAGCGGGCAGCTGGGCAAGGATGGGAGGCCACCTGCCTTCAGGGTGCCCTCCCGTTGCTCTGGCTGTCTGTCAGAGGGGGTGGCGTCTACGGGTGACAAAGGGGTGAAGGGAAGGATAAGTCCTCTAGGTGGCTCTCAGGCTGGATGCCGATGAGACATTTCATGGGTGTGGTGTCAGGGCGTTTCATCCTGGAGGAGCCGTTGGACATTATCCAGGGACGAGTCCATCCAGGGACTCACTTCACAGGGAAAGAAACTGAGGCCCAGAGAGAGACAGGGACCCGTCCAAAGTCACTCAAGGAGTTAGAGCCTGAGCCAAGACTGGAACCTGGGTCTGCCTCCTATATCTCTTCACCATGTGGTACTGCCTGGATAACAGCGTCCTTTGGGTCCATTGGCCTTGGCTCCCCTTTCAGATCAGGCCTGCTGGTTTCAACAGAATGCTGATTCCTGAGTCTAGCCTGGGTAGTTCCGTCAACAGCCTGGGTAAGGAGCGTCCTCCTTTGGGCTATAACCTCTGTGCCTGTACATAAGAGTCTGACACTGATCCTTACACACTCAGATGGAAATCAGAGGACTACCGTGTTGATGGCAACTCTGAAGTGCCTTCGCAGCAGGTGCTTCAGTGAGATGGTTTGCTAGGTCTCAGCTCTTGGCACTGACCAGCTATGTTATCCTGGGAAAGTCACTAATTTGTCCATCTAACCACCCGTCCATCAGTCACTGACATCCAAAAAGAATTGGTTCCAGCTTAACATATCACATACAAAGTATGAACACTAAAAGAAAAATAAAAGCTCAAAAGCAGTTCAGGTAGAATATAGAGAGATTATAGGGGAGGAAAAAAAAACCCAAACTAAGCAGTGAACATGTATTACTTCAGTAGTCAGCAAAAAAACCTTAAGAATCTAAGCTGACACAGCTATTACAACTTATTTGTGAGCTTTCAGGTCCCTTCTGCTTCCTGGTCTTAGTTTCCCCATCTACAAAATGATGCAGTTGGACATAATGACCTAAGACTCATTTCAGTGTTGACATTTATGACTTTGCTTTTATAGCAGAATGGGGCAGTGTTCACTCTGCAGCCCCGTCTCTTCCCATCTCCCTCCTCCCCTGTGGCAGCAAAATGACTGGCACATAGACATACTTAAGCTACATTTTCCAAGTTCACCAAATTGAAAGAAATGGACATGACCTGGGGTTAACAGAAGCCACTCATCCAGTTCATTCAGTATTTACGGAGCACATACCATAGGCAGGGCACAGTGTCTAAGCTACGGAGATAGGTCAGATAAACTTGCGAAGATGCTGTCCTCAAGGTATTTTCAAAGGCAACTGTAGTGAAGTCAGAAGTAGTGGGTTCTAAAGACAGCAGAGACAAAGCCCCATGGGAGCTCAGAGGATCAATGGCCCGATTTTTATTGAAGGAGTTAGAAAACCTTTGGGAGGAAACTTTTGAACATGGCCTTGGAGGAAGGGTAGGACTCTTAAACGATGATAGTAATCCATGCACGTAGTAATTATAATTCAAATGGCTCTGAAGTATAGAAAATGACAAAAAGTAAACATTTTCCTCTCAGCCTCCCACTCCCAGTCCTAACCTGTAAAGGCAACCACTAGGAGCCATGAGGTTGCAGGTTCGATCCCTGGGCTTGCTCAGTGGGTTAAGGATGCGGCGTCACCGTGAGCTGTGGTGTAGGTTGCAGGCGCAGCTCGGATCCCACGTTGCTGTGGCTGTGGCGAAGGCCGGCGGCTACAGCTCCTGTTAGACCCCTAGCCTGGGAACCTCCATATGCCGCGAGTGCGGCCCTAGAAAAGGCAAAAAGACAAAATATATATATATTTTTTTCAGAGTTCCCATCATGGCTCAGCAATTAACGAACCCAGCTAGTATCCATGAGGACGCAGGTTCGATCCTGGCTTCGCTCAGTGGGTTAATGATCGGCATTGCCATGAGCTGTGGTGTAGGTCGCAGATGCGGCTCCGATCTGGCGTTGCTGTGGCTGTGCCATTGGTTGGCGGCAGTTCTTTTCTGACCTGGCTGCTACAGCACTGACATGGACCCTCCCTATGTATTGAATTTCCTCCCCCTTCTTTGGCTTCTATGAGGCGCATTTTTACATCACCTCAGGTGCCTTCAGGGGCTCCTTATTCTCTGTTGCCCTTTAAATGTCAAGGTTTCCAAGGTTCTGTTTTAAGAGCATGTCTCTGCTTAATCCTTACACTCTCCCATTCATGACGATTTCAATGCCCAACTCTTAGCAACCCCACATCCTTATCTCTGGGCCTGGACTCTCCCCAGGGCCTCAGACCTGTATTTAGCTCTGCCTGCTGGAAGTGTAGACGCACCAGAGGCACAGTCACCTCCCATTTCTAGAGCTCAATTCATCTCCCACCACCAAAACTTTCCCTCCAAAACTCACTTCCCAATTTTCACCAACTACACCTACCTATCAAAGGGTATAACCCGAAGTTTTCTTAACTTTTTCGTCATCACTTTAAGTTTTATCAATCTTATCACCTCCATTTTATACACTATAAATGAACTATCAGAAAGAGAAATTAAGAAAGGGGGAGTTCCTGTTGTGGCTCAGTGGTTAACGAATCCGACTAGGAACGATGAGGTTGCGGGTTCGATCCCTGGCCTTGCTCAGTGGGTTAAGGATCCGGCGTTGCCGTGAGCTGTGGTGTAGGTTGCAGACGCGACTCGGATCCCGCGTTGCTGTGGCTGTGGCGAAGGCCGGTGGATACAGCTCCTGTTAGACCCCTAGCCTGGGAACCTCCATATGCCGCGGGTACGGCCCTAGATAAGGCAAAAAAAGACAAAAAGAAAGAGAAATTAGAAAGCAATCCCATTTACAATTGCATCAAAAAGAATAAAATACAGGAGTTCCTGTAGAGGCTCAGTGGTAACGAACCCAACTACGATCCACGAGGATGCAGGTTCAATCCCTGGCTTCACTCAGTGGGTCAGGGATCCAGCACTGCCGTGAGTCATGGTATAGGTAACAGAAGCGTCTTGGATCCCATGTTGCTGCAGCTGTTGTGTAGGTTGGCAGCTACAGCTCCCATTCAACCCCTAGCCTGGGAACTTCCATATGCCACAGGTGCAGCCCTAAAAAGACCACAGGTGCAGCCCTAAAAAAAGCAACCCCCCCCAAAAAAAAGAGAGAGAATAAAATACATAAGAATAGATCTAGCTAAGGAGTAACAACTACTCAGACAAACTGTAAGATACTGACGAAAACTAAAGAACCAAACAGATGGAAAGATATACCATGTTCTTGGATCAGAAGAATTAATACTGTTAAAATGAACATACTGCCCAAGGCAATCTACAAATTCAGTGCAATTCCTATCAAAATGTAAATAACATTTTTCACATAACTAGAACAAACAATTCTAAAATATCTATGGAAACTCATAAGACCCTGAACAGCCAAAACAGTCTTAAGAAAGAAGACAAAGCTGGAGGTATCGCACTACCTGGTTTCAAATGACAAAACCACAGTAATCAGAACAGTATGGCATTGGCACTAAAACAGACACAAAGATCAATGGAACAGAAGGGTGAGCCCAGAAATGAACCCACACTTAGACGGTCAAGTCATCTATGACAAATGATGCAAAGAATATTCAATGGGGTAAAGACAGCCTCTTCAATAAACAGTGCTGGGAAAACTGGGCAACTACATGTAAATGAAAGAAACCGGACACTTTCTCACATTGCATTAAAAAAAAAAAAACTCAGAATAGATTAAAGATTTAAATGTAAGACCTGAAACCACAAAACTTCTAGGAGAAAAACATAAGCAATATGCTGTTTGACATCAGTCTGAGCAATGTTTTTTTATATGTCTCTTCAGGCAAGGGAAACAAAAGCAAAAATATGCAAATGGAACCTAATCAAACGAAAAAGCTTTTTCACAGCAAAGGAAATTATTAACAAAATGAAAAGGCTGCCTGCTGAATGGCAGAAGATATTTGCAAATGATATATCTGATAAGAGGTTAATGTCCACAATACACAAAGAACTTATACAACTCAATACCGAAAAGACAAAGAGCTCTCTTAAAATATGGACAGAGGACTGACATTTTCCCAAAGAAGACATGGAGATGGTCAACAGACACATGAAAAGACGCCCAACATCACTAATCATCAGGGAAAGGCAAATCAAACCACAATGAGCTATCACCTCACATGTGTCAGAATGGCTATTACCAAGACAGATGATAAGTGTCGCCAAGGGTTTGGAGAAAAGGAAATCCTTGTGCATAGCTGGTGGGAATGCAAATTGGTGCAGCCGCTATGGGAAGCAGTAGGATGGTTCCTCAAAAGATTAAAAATCTAACTACCATATGATCCAGCAATTCCACTCCTGGGTATTTACCCAAAGAAAATGAAAATACTAACTTGGAAAGATACACACGCCCCAACCAATACAGCATTATTAATAACAGCCAAGAAATGGAAGCAGCCTAAAGTCCTATCAATACAAAAAATGGATAAAGAAGATAAGAGGTATCTGTCTCATATCTTCACACATAAATACATACACAAATACACACACTCAAAAGAATATTATTCGGCCATAAAAAGAATGAAATCTTACTATTTGTGACAGTATGAATAAACCCAGAGGATATTATGCTAAGTGAAATAACAACCAAGAAAGATAATGTCATATGATTTCACTTATATATGAAATCAAAAAAACAAAACAAAGGAGCAAACATAACTAAACAGAAATAGAGTCATTGCTACAGAGAGCTAACAGGTAGTCGCTAGCAGGAAGGGGCAATGGGGAGAGCAGAAAAAAAATCCCGATCACCTCAACAGTCCAGAAATTCATCCCCTCTTTTTCCAAACCCACAGCTTAAATCCTGGCCTTAAACATTTTCAGCTGCATTATTACAATCTCCCCAAATCAGGTCCAAATTCCTTCTTCCTGTATTCTCCACATTGCTTCCAAAGAAGTCTTTTTTCTCTAGCACTTAAAAAAAAAAATCAAATCATCATATACACAAATAAAACACAAAAATATTAAGTGTACATTTTGATAGGTTTGAATAGACCCACCACCCCAATCAAGATATATACAACATTCCATAGCTCCAGAAAGTTCCCTCATGACTCTTTTCCGTCAAGCCTCAGACACAGTGGAAATCCTGATCGCTATTATCATAGATTAGTTTTGCCTGTTCTTGAACAGTATATAAACGGAACCACATGGTATGGATCACGTTGTGTCTGAATTCTTTAGTTCAACAAAATGTCTGTGAGATTCATCTAGGCTATTGCATTTTTACTAGTTTGCTCCTTTCTATTGCTGAGTAGCATCCAATTATATGGATACGCCAAAACTTATTTTTATATTCATTTGCTGATGGAAAATTGAGTTTCCAGTTTGGGCTCTTATGAGAAGGTCATCATGAACATTTTGTTTAAGTCTTTTTTGGATATAATTTTCAATTTTAGGTAAATATCTAGGAATAGAACTGCCAGTTCACAGGATAGGTGTAAGTTAAATTTTATAAGAAATTGCCAAAGAGCTTTCCAATAGGGATATACTGTTTTATAATTCCACCAGCTATGTCTGAGAATTCCAGTTACCAAAAGAAGTCTTTCTTTCTCTCTTTTTTTTTTTTTTGTGTGTGTCTTTTTAGGGCTGCACCTGCAGCATATGGAAGTTCTCAGGGTATGGGTTGAATCTGAGCCACAGCTGCCAGCCTACGCCACAGCCACAGTCTGTGACCTACACCACAGCTCACGGCAACGCCAGATCCTTAACCCACTGAGTGAGGCCAGGGATCGAACCTGCATCCTCATGGATACTAGTCGGGTTCATTAACCACTGAGCCACGATGGGAACTCCGAAAGAAGTCTTTCAAATTCAAATCTGTGTCATTATTTTCCTACCTAAGGCCCATCTCTTATATGTTCTCTTATATGATCCAGTTCCACAGGAAACAGGCAAGGCCCTCCATTATCTGTGTCCCAATTGTTCAGCCTCATCGCCGCTGCTTCTCCACTTGTTCCCTTCACTCCAGCCACACCAAGCTCATTCAGGTTCCTCCACTCATGAAGTTCATTCCCTTTGTCTAAGTCCTTCCCTCTGCCAGAATGCCACGTTCTTCCTCATTTGCATAGCTAATGCCCGCTCATCCTTTCAGAGGTGTTTGCTGATTACTTCACACCTGTACCCTCACCCCTATGAGTTAATTGCTGCTATTCTGTGCTCCCTTAACGTACAGGGTATAATTCCATTGTAATACTCTGCTGGAAGCATTAGAATACATTATTTTCTTTCTCTCTACCTGACTAGCTCCTGGAGGACATGCTCTTCCTCCCTTCCTTCTACCATTGTTTAAAGATGGCCTCCCATCAGATAGATGGGTGCTAGAAGCTGTGCATAGATCAGATGAGACCAGGTGCGTTCGGGGTGGTAGGGCCGTAGACTAGAAGTTGGGCATAGAATGATGAGTAAAAACAATCTCAGTCCCTGCTCCCCTAGAGCTTCGGGTAGTGTGGAAAAGACAGCCCAGAAACCACCTTCACAATTGCAGAATCGGAAACTGAGTTCTGTGTTCTGAACAAAGGGAGTGACAAGTCCACAGGTATGTAAAAGAAGAATCTGTCCTAAATAAGGTGGAAGGTTTCCCTGAGCAAATAATGCTTGAGCTGGAATCTAAAGGAGACACAGGAATGAATCAGGTGCAGTGGGTTCCTCCTTACTGTGGGAGAGAACCCGCGGCTGTTCAAGAAACTGAAGTAAAGCTGGTGAGGCCTGAGAACAGAGACTAATGGGCCCCATGTGAGGGAAGAGAGGTGGGCAAGGGCCAGACCAGAATTTGCTCAGATTTGGTCACTGTCTTGCTCAAGTTCGAGCAGCAAGAGAGCTGTAGTATCTCCCTCTGCCCACAGAGGCTGCGACTACCACCACTGTACCCAGCACAGGGTCATGTGAAAGAGACATTGTGGAATGACTTAATTTTAGAAGTGTTCAAGACGTCTGACAGCTAAAGGAAAGAGAGACCACACGTATCCGGAGTTGGCTGCAGAGCTGAGGGCAGAGGAGGTTTGTTGAGTGAATATAGTCACTACAGATAAAGGGATAAAATAGATGAACACGGTTCTGATATAGGTGAGAAGGGTGGCATCGTGAAAACAGAGATTATTAGTTTTGAAAAGGAAGAAAAATTCTACCTTCGAGGTAAGATAAAAGTGCAGGAAAATAGGGAAAGAGGCAGTGAAAAAAATGCTGTTGGCAGAGGTGTTATTACAGTCCCACGGTTTGCTGACCTCTTCCTGAATCTGCACGGTGCTGTCAATCACTCTAGGTCAGCTGTGCCATGGCTTCTGCCCACAATCATGGGAGGAGACTTATGGAGTGGAGACTGGGGCACCAGCATGGTCCTGAAGTTTTCACATAGGTCCCCTATCTCACTAAATTTTCACAGTTTTTCAAAATATATCATTCTGGGCCCAATTTACAGAACTTGGGTTCAGCTTATAAAACTTTCCTGGGTAGGAGCTCCCCTTGTGGTGCAGCAGGAACGAATCCGATTAGGAACCATGAGGTTGCCGGTTCAATCCCTGGCCTTGCTCAATGGGTTAAGGATCTGGCATTGCTGTGAGCTGTGGTGTAGGTTGCAGATGCAGCTCAGATCCTGCGTTGCTGTGTCTGTGGCGTAGGCTGGCAGCTGTAGCTCTGATTGGACCCCTAGCCTGGGAACCTCCATATGCCACAAGTGTGGCCCTGAAAAGCAAAAAAAAAAAAAAGAAGAAGAAGAAGAAAACTCTCCTGGGTTGACACTGTCAGATGTCAATAATTTGGGTGATAACTAGAGTGACTACGGGTGGGTGGGTCAGCCTTAGAAGACAAATCCACTCCAAGAGGAGAAAATGAAGCTCTGGAATAATTACCAGAGTGTCCATGGAAAGCTGCATAGCTGTGAAGACCCTGGGCCAGGAGACAGGTGTCCACACCAGCAGAGACCAGCAGGCGACGTGGGAACTAGCTCCATGTGGAGAGAGCAGTACTGCTGGAGTGATCTGAATTAGAGGAGGGCAGGGGAGCCAGATGGGCAGGTTCCCAGTTTGGAGCAGGGCCTGTAGAGAACTGAACAGGAGACATCATCGTGCATCACTGCCGCCACTGCAGAGGGTGGGCTCTTGATCATTATCAGGCTTCCTGGTGCTATCTCATAGCCATTGAACTTACAAACAGGGATCTACTCAGTCCGTGCTGCTGTTGACTCATATTTATTTGAGCAGTACCCAAGACTCATGCCAGCCCTGGCAGTTTTTCCAACGTGAGAAGGTGCAGTCAGTTGAACAGGTTCCCTCCTGAATTCATGTCCGCCCAGAACCTCAGAATGTGACCTGATTTAGAAACAGGTCTTTGTATTTAGTGAAGATTGGGTCATCCTGGTGTAGGGTAGGCCCTACATCCAATGGCAGGTTTCCGTATAAGAGACAGAGGAGGAGAAGACAGAGAAGGCCGCGTGAAGACAGGCGGAGATGGGAGTGATGCTGCCACGAGCAAAGAATGCCCGAGTCCAGCAGAACTGCCAAGGAAGGATTCTCCCTTAGAGTCTTCGGCGTGGCCTGTAGACTCCTTGATCTTAGACTTCAGGCCTCCAGAACTGTGAAAGAATAAATCTCTGTTCTTTTAAGCCACTCCATTTGTGGGACTTTGGTACAGCAGGCCTAGGAAACTAATTCAGGAGCAGAGGTCATTCTCCCCAAAGGGGAGAGTTGAGGAGCTCTCCAGCCTCCAGCAGCCCCTTCGTTCACCCCTACAGGCGAGTACCAAGAAAAGACGTCTACTGCGTAAATACATTTTCCAGACTTTTCTTTTTAGGGCCATACCCACGGCATATGGAAGTTACCAGGCTAGGGGTCAAATCAGAGCTGTAGCCGCCAGCCTATGCCACAGCCACAGCAATGCGGCATCCGAGCCGCATCTGCGACCTATGCCACAGATCACAGCAACACCAGATCTTTAACGCACTAAGCAAGTCCAGGGATTGAACCCGTGTCCTCATGGATACTAGTCAGATTCATTTCCTCTGAGCCATGATGGGAATGCCCCAGATTTTAAGTAAAGGAAGAAGCATGGTGTCCCCTGAGGTTGCATCGAGGGATCAACAATAATACAAGACAGGATCTAGAAGGCCCAAAGGTTGAATATCAAAAAAGTCTCATCATGTTGCTTTATTTATTTACTTATTTTTTGTCTTCTTAAGGCCTCACCTGCGGCATATGGAAATTCCCAGGCTAGGGGTCCAGTCAGAGCTGTATCTGTGGCCTACACCACAACTCAAGGCAACACTAGATTCTTAAACCACTGAGTGAGGCCAGGGATCGAACCTGTATCCTCATGGATACTAGTCAGGTTCCTTACCACTGAGCCATGATGGGAACTCATCATGTGGCTTTAGCTTGGCAGATTTACGCAGTGTCAGGAAACGGCCTCCAGTTTTGTCAGTCTCAAGGTTGAGTCAACCTTAGCATGATTAGCTAAATCACACTAATCAAAAGCCCAAGAAATAAAAATTAGGCTGCAAATGTATTCATTCCGCATGTGTGATAAGGAGAGAAAGCTTCTCTTTCAGGATCCAACATATTCACATTCACTACCAGGGGCCTAGAGTCAGCACAGTTGGAAGCTGATCGGTGACCGTAAGTTACATGGAATCAAAGCAAGGAGGCAGGGTGTCACCTAGCAAGGGAGGAGGAGAGGACTCCATCCAGGCCAGAGAGAGGGCCAGTGGCTTGCCTTGTGTCACAAGGCACCACAAAGTTCAGGCCAGCCTGTCTGTGGCATTCACTGCAAATTTCTAGTTTCCTGGCTTCTCTTTGCTAGGGTCATTTCCACTTACACAGCTCTGCTCTAAACGGGGTGTTAAATAATTGTGTTTAAACTTGCCGTATTACAGTTATATTCTGGACTTGCCTCCCTAAGATCACCAAGCAGGTCACCCAAAATACTGGGCTCTTCCAAATCCACATTTACAATTCATTTATTCCTATAATAACCAACACCGCCTGTACCAGTTTGCTGTGGCTACTCTAACAAGGTACCCCAAACTTGGTGGTATTCTTTGCAAAGAACAAACATTTATTCTCCCACAGTTCTGGAGGCCAAAGTTCAAAATCAGTGTATCAGTAGGGCTGCATGGCCTCGGAAGCCCTGAGGAGAATCTGTTTCTGCTTCTGGTCACTCCAATGGTTTGTGGCACATGACTCTTAATTTCTGCCTCTGTGGTCACACTGCCACTTCTTCCTGCTTGCTGTGTGCCTAATCTGCCTCTTCCTCTGTTTTAGGAGGATACCTGTGAGGGTATTCTCCTATTCCTGATAATCCAGAATTATCTCTTTCATCTCAAGGCCATTAACTTAATCACACCTGTAAAGACCCCCCCTTTTTTGTTCAAATAAGGTAACATGGGTTCCAGAGATTTGATGTGGATATCTTTTGCAGTGGGAGGTGGGGAGGGGGCACCGTTTGAGGATTTCAAAGATGGGGACCTACCTGTTTCCATACATCTTCAGTGTCTTACACACAAATGAAACTGAATAGATAAATTAAGGCCAATCTTACTTCTAAATTCTAAGGCACCTCACTACTACTAAATGATGCCATCAAGGGCTCTCGGAAAGGTAATCCAGAATCTTTACACCACAGGCCTCCCAAGTGCTGGCCAGTATGAACGGGTTTCACGGGTTCACGATTCAATGTGAGTTACCTCTGACAATGAATCCGTCTCATCGGGCCAACCTGTCAGTATAAACTGAAACGGCAATCAGCATTAACTATGACTATGCTATCAAATGTCTTGCAGGATTATCTTTTGCTTTACTGGTTCAAATCCTGTCTACCTTTGGGGCCCAGCTAAGTCCCCGCCTTCCCCGGGCAGGACATTTTCTTATGCTCCACATGTTCTCACAGTCCTGCTTTCCTTCCAAGTCTTCGTCCCCTGCCCGGGACTTGGTGAACTCCTCCTGAGAACTTCATCCTCAAGTTGGACTCAACGCATATAGTATAGTATACTGTTAAATTATCGTTGGTTGAGGCATGGAAGGGGACCTACTGATGGTTAAAGCAAGAATCACACCCAAACAAGAACCGTGCTCCATTCCAAGATGGGAAAAAAAACACCTGTCTGCTTGAAGCGTCCAAGAGAAGAGAGACTATCCGTTTGGGGTCAACGGATCTAGAAAATTAGGTAGCTATCTCCTGGGGGACAGGATATGGAACGTTCAGCTAAAAGGAAAAGTTCATTTACATAACTGGTCACTGCCTGTTAAGACAGGCAGAAACTGACAAGTGATTTTCTATCAAGAAATATGGCAGAGCTCTCTCAGGAAGCAAAGTTAAGGGCGCCAGTGTGTCTTCCTCTCCTCCCAGACAGGATCTGATGAAGAAACTGTGTAGACAAAATACACCTCAGTTTCAAAATGTATGTGAACTATGACTAAAGAACACCCGGAATTGGAAGAATCAGATCCGATGTCCCTGTACACCCCGGTCTCGCCCTCCTGGCCTGTTCTGAGAGCAAAGGCTGGGGTGTGATGTCCAACCCCATCCTTTCCCCTGAACTCCAGACTGCATAACCAGCTGCCTACTTGACATCTTCGGTGAGACATCTAATAGGCTGTAAAACCTAACATGATTGAAATAGAACTCTTCATCCCCCCCCCACCCCCTCCCTCAATCTCTTCCATCTCTACCTCAGGAAATGGGAATTTCATTTAGTTGCTCGAGTCCAAAACCTCAAAGTCAGTCTTGACTCTTCTTTCTCTCCCATCCCGTATCCGATCTAGCAGCAAATTCTACTGGTTCTGCCTTCAAAATACACCCAGACTCTGACCACGTGCCTCTGCTTCCACAGAAAGCAAGCTGGTCCACACCTTCATTGCCTCTTACCTGAAAGAGCCTCCCTACTGCTCTCCCCTTTCCTCTCCAACCCCCTGCCAGTCAAGCTCTACACAGCAAGCAGCCCAGTGAAGCTTCTGAGACAAACTAAGCCATATATCTCCTCTGCCCTCAACTATCCAAAGATGTCCCAGTAAGTTTTAAATGGATTCCAAATCCTCACCATGGTCTACAGGGGCTTACAAGCTCCCTTTCCAGTTTTTATCTCCTACCACCATCCCCTTAATTATAGCACATTTGTTACACAGTTCTCTTTGTTGTCCCCAGTAAGTTATTAAACCAAACACATAATACCTACAAAATATAAGGTATAAAGAGAAAATCTGTGACATCGGTAACACAAAGGTGTGGGAGTTCCCATCATGGCTCAGCAGAAACGAATGTGACTAGCATCCACAAGGACACAGGCTCGATCCCTGGCCTCGCTCAATGGGTTAAGGATCTGGCATTGCCGTGAGCTGTGGTGTAGGTCGCAGAAGTGGCTTGGAATCCTGTGTTGCTGTGACTGTGGTGTAGGCCAGCAGCTGCAGTTCCCTTTCGACCCCTAGCCTGGGAATCTCCATATGCCGCGGGTGCAGCTCTAAAAAGACACACATACAAAAACAAAACAAAATACAAAGGTGTGTAGGGTGGTGTGGATCTGTAAAGGTGTGTTTAACTGGTACAGAAGTTCGGCTTTGCAAGTTGAAAAGGGTTCCAGACGTGGACGGTGCTGATGGCTGCACAACAATATGAATGTACTTAATTTCACTGAACTATACATTTAAAAATAGTTTAAAAAAATTAAAAAATAAAGTGGCAAATTTTATGTGATATGTATATTACCATAATTTTAAATAGTAATAAAAAGAAAAAACATTAATATCTATATATATATATGCATGACAAGTCTGAAACAAAAGGCACAAAAGGGGAATGATACCTATAGGGTAACAGGATTACATGTTATTTTCTTATTGCAAGAAAAGTATTTCTAATTTATGTATTGCTTATGTGTGACTTTTACATATTACACATATAAAATACATAAAGAGCTGTGCAGAAAACTTACATATAGTATGGTGATGATATTTAACTACCTATGAACTCTGGAAATAAGTATGTGTCACTAGCTACGGGCCCCAGCTTCCCATGGAGTGTCATCAATTTCCACAGACTCATCTCCACAGGAACCAGACAAGAGGCCTTTAATCTAAATACAGGAGCACTCAGCTTTTCAAATGCAGGCTCAGGTGAAAATGTGGGTGCTCCCTGTCTGACACAAGCTAATCACACTACAGATGAACAAGCTGTTGCCAAAACTCCGAATATCTCGGCAAGTGTCATTTGATAATGTGACATCTTTTGACAGAGACCAAGCTACAGAGCTGCCTATAGTGTATAATTAAGGCTTTCGGATGTACTAAGGTTTTCTCCTGCCAAATGCCATTCATCTGTGCTTGACTCTTCCAACAAATATGACTGAAGTACAATTTGTAAAGCAAGCTCACGGTGTGAATTATTTTGTCCTGCTGTTTTAAGTCACTGCACGGTTCAGAGGAGCAGAGAAATTATTCTGGGATACCTAAACCACAAAGCTCAATCCCATCATCTGGGGTGAGGATGGCAAGATTCAGAAGACTAGAGTGACTTGTCCAGGTTACCCTCCTCGTGTGCGGACTAGCTGGGGCTGGACTCCAGGACTCCTGCTGCCTGAGTCTGATGCTTCTTTTCAAAAGTCGGAATGTCACCTTTGGAAAAGGAGACTAACAACCGTCTGAATGTGGTTACATCCAGACATAGCTTTGTTTCCCTCCAACCTTTGTCATCAAAAAGACTCTATAATAGGTATGTCTTTTTCAGAACAATCCTTCATTCCCATAAAAAAAAAAAAGACTCTATAGCTTTCTGATTATTAACACTTTCACCTAATTTCAACAACTGAGACTAAGTTTCAGGTGCTTAAAAAAACCTCATTTGGGCTTCAGACTCACATCCAGCTCAAAGCTCCTCCCCTCCTCATGGCTCAGGTTGACCCACAGCTTGAGGTCGTGCAGCGGGGAAGGGGTAAAATCCGCCTCTCTCCTCCTCCCCTTCTTCCACTGCTCTGGCTTCCCAGGATGGGTGGTGGGCCAAGGGTGGGGGGTGGGGGAGCTGGCAAGGACTGATGGAAAAGGGCTAAAGTCTTTGCACTTTTGTAAGTCCATCTCCCTTGGCTGGCAGCATTCTCCGGGTTGGTGTCCGAATGCTGACTGTTCCGTGGGATGCAGCTATGGCTTCTGAAGAGGCTTATGGGAATCTCCACAGGATCTGAGTCAGAGGCACCAAACTGAGGGTGCTCTGGGAGCCCTCTCCCTTGGCTGGGAGGAATCAAGACTCTCCCTGCCCCCCATCAGGAGAAGTAGGGACAAACCATTGCACTCACCCCTCACACTCTGCCCAGCGAATCAGCTCTCCCTGAATGACTAGTCTTTTCTTCACCAAGGCTATAGGTGGATCACACTGGCCAGATCAACCACCTTTGTGTAAACCTTGAGGGGTGTGCCTAGCTGTTCGTCTTTAGAAGGTGGGGACTCTTACTACCTAGCATCTTCATAAAAAATCCCATTCAGCATTCCCTTACAGGAGTCCTAAATGATGTTTGCAAGGTGAGGGGTAGTTCCTACTCTTGGAAGACATCACCCAAAGGGGCAGCAGGTGCTGGGAAGATCCTTGGGGGAGAAAAGGAACTGCCCATGGGCTGCTGGGGAAAGGAGGGGCTGTCTCCAAAGACAAACCCCTCATCCCATGGAATGTCAAGGAGAAGACCCTGACGGGAGCTGCTTCCCTGGGACCAACCAGATGGGGTGCATTAGGATGAAACAAAATCCACCTTTTGGTAATGTGCGTTGCTGTGAGCTGTGGTGTAGGCAGCAGACGTGGCTCAGCTCTGGCATTGCTGTGGCTGCGGTGTAGGCCGATAGCTATAGCTCTGATTCAATTCCTAGCCTGGGAACCTCCATATGTCAAGGGTGCAGCCATAAGAGACAAAGAAGAAAAGAAAGAGAGAGAGAGAGAGAGAGAGGGAGAAAGAGAGAGAGAGAGAGAGAGAGAGAGAAAGAGAGAAAGAGAGAAAGAGAGAAAGAGAGAAAGAAAGAAAGAAAGAAAGAAAGAAAGAAAGAAAGAAAGAAAGAAAGGAAGAAAGGAAGAAAGGACACCAAAACCAGGGTGCCAGTATGGTCTAGTTCTGGTGAGCGCTCTCTGCCTACATGTAAACTGCTGCTGGCTTCTTGCTGGGTCCTCACATGGTGGAAGGAGGGAGGGAGGGGGGAGGGAGAGAGAGATTTCTTTCTCGTCTTATCAGGACACAGTCCTATTGGATTAGGGCTCTATGCTTATGACCTCACTTAATCTTTTTTTTTTTTTTTTGTCTTTTTGCCTTTAGGTAGAGCCGCACCCGCGGCATATGGAGGTTCCCAGGCTAGGGGTCTAACAGGAGCTGTAGCTGCTGGCCTTTCACCACAGCCACAGCAACGCGGGATCCGAGCCACGTCTGCAACCTGCACCACAGCTCACGGCAATGCCGGATCCTTAACCCACTGAGCAAGGCCAGGGATTGAACCCACAGCCTCATGGTTCCTAGTCAGATTAGTTAATCACTGAGCCACGACGGGAACTCTGGGAGGTGAGTTTTAAATCACAAGTATACAGTTACATTTTCTGACAGCCATGAAAACAACAGATCAATTGCAGCCCTTCACCAAAGCACAAAGTGCCCTGTCATTCCTACTTCAACCGGAAGCACATGAAACTGCTGTTTTCGAGCACTTTTGTAGTCAGAAGCAACCTTCTGGTGGTGGTGGTAGGGACCAGCCTAGCTCAGGTCAAATATAATTTCCTCCAGTGGTGATCAACCAGGATTTCTCCAGAAATAGTAATTATTTTTGGTTTAATATATTTATTGTCAAAGACCTACAAGTATTTGGGGCACCTAAATACAACTCCAAAGATGATTTAAACAGTCATGGAGTGTGTTGCTGCATTCAAACCCGAGACCTGAGGATTAAACTGGTCCCAATTTCTACAACTACTTTAGTTGTTTACTTCTCTTTATAACACCACTATAACTTTATTGTCACTAAACTTTCTGTTAGTAACTTTAAACCCCAAATTTACCTTTCACGGCTATCCAAATTTTCATCTTCACATATTTGGACAGAATACTGTCCAAATACTAGTATTCTACAAAATGTGAAGATGCTGAGTTTTCCTGATTGATCCTATAGAGCAAAGGTTCTCAAGTGGGGCTGCTCTGGCACCCCCGGGGGCGTCTGGCAATGTGCAGAGTCATTTTTGGTTATCACTACTGGGGCAGGGTGGTAGTGCAACTGGCATCTAGTAGGTAGAAGCCAGGGATGCTGCCAAACAGCCTACTGGGCACAGGGCAGCCCCCACAACAAGGAATTATCTGGCCCCAAACGTCATTAGTGCTGAGGTGGAAAAACTGCTATAGAATTTCAAGATGCAAAGAACATGGTCCTTAAGACTTCCAGGGTTAGAGAAGGAAGGCTGTTCTACTGGTGGCAGCACAACTTATGATTCTACGTGACCTCTGACACAGCAGAAACCGATGAAATGTTTGCCAGGCCAGCGCAGAATGTCAGTAAGTCAGTAATGTGGGGTTAGTTTTTTTTTAAGTAGGCAGCGCCTCCTCTGATCTTCATTCAACATTTTTCTTTCCTTTTCCTTTTTTTTTTTTTTTTGCGTTTTAGGGCCATGGCACATGGAGGTTCCCAGGCCAGGGGTTGAATCAGAGCTACAGCTGCCGGCCTACACCATAGCCACAGCAACTCAGGATCCGAGCCGTATCTGCGACCTACACCACAGCTCATGGCAATGCCGGATCCTTAACCCACTGAGTGAGGCCAGGGATCAAACCCGAGTCCTCATGGATACTAGTTGGGTTTGTTACTGCTGAGCCACGATGGGAACTCCCTTCACTCAATTTCAATGTCCTCTGTAAGGCGAAGGAAATCAGGACTAGAACACAGTGGCTCAGAAGGAGGCCTGTGACAAGATCTAAAGATTTGCCACTCACACCCTCCGAGATCATTTTACTTGGGAAGGATGGCACGAGGACAGAAAAAAAGGTCCAAACACTTTATAAAATCCTAACAGTTTCACGGGTTGATAGGATTTCAAACTCCTTTTCAGAAGCATTAAATTACTCCCTGCGCTCCCATTATTTTAATGATTTCTATATATCCCTCCTCATTCCAAAAAGGTTGAGGTGCTTAATTCGCCCTGTGGCGCTGACTCAATTTTCCCATATAAAGCTTACATGGGCTTTAGGACTGATCAATAGACGTTTCAGTGTAGGAGGCAAAAAGGATTTTTGGAAGGACCAAGAAAACCTATAATGTTTTGGCAGTTAAAGGACATGAGTTAAATTCCTACTACGTGTGTAGTGCTAAATGCTGAGGCATAGATTTTTTTAAAGTATACATCACAGCTGGTGTCCTTAAGTCATTTATAATCTGCCTGAGAGAGATAGGCTGGGGCCCAGGGGAGGATGTCTTTCATTACCAGGCGGTCTGTGCGCAGAGCCTCCAGGCAGGCTCTCTTTCTCAGCTCTCTTTCCCTCCTCTGGCTGCGGAAGGAGGAGCAGAGCAAAGGCTCGGAAGTGGGCACACACTGGACAGGGTCGGGGCAGAAAGCAAACTATGCAGGAGCTAAGGTTACAGGTTCATCCTGCAGCTACCAGCTCTGGATGCATCCAAGCAAGAAGTTTTAACGACGAAAGGTGACGTTTCCTGAGTGCTTGCTGTTTACAAGGCACACTCATTTCACCCTCTTCCTGACAGCCCTATGACTTAGCTACTCTTCCTCCCATTTTATTGATGAGGAAGCTGAGGCACACAGTTGTTAAATAATTCATGCAAAGTCACACACAGCAAGTGCTAGAGCCAGGATTAACCCCTCCAACCCCACCCCGGGCAGAGCCCACACTCCTAACCATTTCTCCAGACTGCCTCTTGACAGAAAAGCCAGGTCGAGAGCGGAGAAAAGGCCAGACACGTTAGGAAGAAGCTGCCAGCAGAGAGCATTTCAAGGAGTATAAGTCAATAGGGTCAGATGTTGCTGAGCCATCAGGAAGGAAATCTGAGAAACGGCCATTGGATTTGTGATTAGGCAATCAGGGGTGACCTTTAAGAGTTCTGTTTCGTAGAAAGGTGGGGACAACGGTTCCTGGTAGGACACGAAGCGGGAAGTGATAGCGGATAGAGTCCTGGGTAGACACTGACACTGAAAGGCCAGGGAGCGATGGGAGAGAATTTTCCAGGCTTTTCTTTTGAGATTTTGCCCCCAAACAATGGAATATTTTCTTTATTTGAGGGATTACGATACGTTTCACCCTGTTCTTTTGTTTTGAAGGGCAAAACTAACAGATTTTAGTAGTCATGGTTAAAGAAGAATTAGCAAGGGTCACGGAAATTGCTTTTTTAAAAAAAACACGGCATCAAATCCAGGTAAAATACAAAGATTTAACTGTCTGAAGGGAAATTCTTATGGGAGAAAGGTTACTAGACCTCAAATACATTGCATTGGCTGGACATGATGGCAGTTCCGTTAAGTGGGGTGGAAGATTCTGAGAGAATCATGAATGAAATGACTCGCTTTGGACCTGTTTCGAGCCAAGAGTAGCAGAAAGCATTGCACAAGTTATGTATGGCTTGAGACTGAAATAAGAGAACAGCTGCCTGATTGCAGCCTGGACTTCCAAAAACCTGGGCTGCAAAGGGCAGAAATACTTATTAAAATTCTTTGTTTTAATGAGCTTTTGGAACTCAGCCCCTGAGTTATCAGCCCCTGTCCTAGCTACGGAGTAGTTTCCATTACAAATCAAAAGCAGTTTCAGGGAGGCCGCATTTTCTTGGAGGGGAATTCTCTCCTGGCAGATAATTCAGACTGCTTAGGGAAGGGATTAAAGACACCAAGGAGGAAGACGAGGGGGGGGGGAGGGGAGGAGGCCCCCCCAGGGCTAAGGAGCAGCTCCATAGAGACTTAATTCTACAACCATTAACTCGCTCCAGCATCCCAGTGTACTCTTTTTTTTTTTTAGGGGCCCGCACCCACAGCCTATGAAAGTTCCCAGGCTAGGGGTCAAATCCGAGCCACAGCCACAGCAATACCAGATTGGAGTTGAGCCTATGACCTACACCACAGCTCACGGCAACACCAGATCCTTAACCCACTGAGCGAGGCCAGGGATCGAACCTGCGTCCTTTTGAATGCTAGTCAGGTTTGTTAACTGCCGAAACACGACGGGAACTCCCGGTGTACCCAATTTTAAAGGGTCCCAAGGTTATACTACTGCCCTAAGTGCCCATGATTTTGCTGCAGCCCAAGAACTACTGCAAACAACAGATGAAGGAAAGTTAACCTGGAGTCTGGAACTGCTTGGGGCAAAAGAATCTCTTAGGCTGTTGTGAAGCTTTCTGCAAACCTCAGACACAGGGGATAAGCGCTTTGGCAATGAACTTTCATACCCTGCCGTAAGCAGGGAAGAAACAAACGGGTATTTAATTTTTAAAAAGAGGCAACATGCCAATGCTGGTAGCGCGGTGATTAACCCGCCAGTGTGAGTGTCCACAGTTTCTTTTTTCTTTCCAGTGACTCAGGCCATGGGAAAGCTGGTGGAATGCGGAGTATCCTTCTTTGGGAGTCTTCAAAAAGACTTTGTACTCCAAACAGAGGGGAGCCCACACAGATCGCCTCTCCATCCCAGGTCATCTCCCCGCGTACCTTTTGCTGCTTGTCAGACAACCCAGCCCTCAGGAGACTTTGTTCTCTTTATAGATGCTGACTCTGCCTGGGAGGTTCCTCTCTTCCCAACAATGACTCAAGATTCTTCTCCACTTTTCTTGCTGTCCCCCCCCCGTCCCCCCTCCCCCTTCAGACACACAAAGAGCCTTTACATTTGAAAGGTTTCACTGCTCACTATGAAGAGAACTGTAAGGGCTACAAAAAACAAGAAGTGTGGGAGGCTGAAAGATTCAAGGATGCCACAGTGACTTATCAGTTCCTTTCCACAGCACCAGGGCTAAGGAAGTGAACCCAACAGGCAAAATCTCTGTGTTCTGGACCGTTCCCTGGAGGAGCTCCATATAGTATGTTTGGAGGGGCTATGAATGAAAACAAAGTGGGGAGGGCGGATCAGAATGCCTGTGAGAGGGTGTGTAGTTTTAAAGGAGTGGTCAGATTTTGTGTAAGACCAAAAGGAGGCCGGGGAGCCAGTCACACAGGGATCTGGGGGAAGAGAAGTGCAGGAGAGGGAACCACTGAGTGCTAAGGCCCTGAGGCAGGGGGATAGCAAGGAGACCCATGCAGAAGGGCAGAGGCAGAGTAGGATGGGAGACCAGAGAACTATGGGGCACAGCGTCCTCCATCCTGCAATCAGAGCGAAAAGAAGGAAAAAGCCCAGGGTCACATCGCCCTGGGTCTGAATCTCAGGTCTGCTCCTTATGTCGTAAACCTTAGGCTCTCCTCTCCAGCTGTTTCTAGATAACTAGCAACAGTTGATCACAAAGGGTCACTGCAAAGGGTTAAAAGAGATGCAGGATGTGACACTACCTACCCCAGAACACAGTTCGCCTCCAGTTACTGCCCATCACACATTAGTTCCCTTCCTCCACCTCGGGTTACAGGGTTTCTCTCATCTAGCTCTCATTGTGGCCAAATAAAAGGTCTCTGGAAGTGTGCCATTCAAGAGCCTTCTGGCGGTCCATGGTATACTACCAAGTGCAAGGAAAGAAGCTGCAAAATAGTATGCATCTACATAGTATTGCTGGCAAGCAGGAACATTTCAGGATCCACATTCAAAAATCCAGAGGAATCCACACCGAACTATTGATGGTGGCCTCACTAAGGGGTAAGAACACCAAAGACTCTAAAAACGGGCCTCTACCTTCTATGTTTATATAATGACTGAACATTTCACCATGAATACATATTTGCAGGCAGAAATCACAACAGAGACTAATGTTGGTACAGGAGAAGCGATTTCTGGGCTGTCTCCTATAGGAGTCCTGAGGAACCTCCACCCTACCTTGCACCCAAGGCCCACTGGTGTGAGCTCACTTTAGCCACCTTTACATCTTCCATGTTAAACTGAGTGCACACGGGTCCAAAGGGAGAGCTCTAGGGTTCTCGTGTGAGACCTGGACCACAAGAGAAGGTCCTATGATGGGTGTGCGTGGCCAGCATTTGTGACCTTTGACTGGTTCACTTTGGAAAAGGGCTGGATTATGTTGCAGGTTATGAACTGCTTTCTAAGTACAATTAAAATCCTTGCTACGGTTTCCACAAAGGAGAGAAAAAGAAGACTGGTGAAAATCAAGTATTTCAGAGTATGCTGACTGTGAACTTCTTTTGTGGTTCAAGATTGTTGACACTGAAAAAAAAAAAACAACCCCTCATTTTACAGAATACTAGGTTAAGAAATGCTATAAGAAAACAAGACATTTTACAACTAAGTAGCCCACAAGGTCAGTCAAGGAAAGCCAAACATGCCAGTTCCCAGTGTCTTACTCAACAATGCATTAAAATGTGCATTACAATCGGTCACTGCAATGCATGCTAGTTATATAGCCCGGAAAAATTAAAAAAAAAAAGGGGGGGGGGGATGCTTAAGCATCCATAGTTGCCCATATAGATTTTCCCAGTTTAAATATATGTTTCAAGAAAACAAGCATGTAGTCAGAAACATTTTAACATTCCTCATATTGACCACTGCACCAAAAAAAAGGGCTCAGTTCTGCAGTAAATAAAATCCTGCTTTATAGAAGAGAGTAGACTAGTCCACTTCTTGGATGCTTTTGAATTATGAGATTTCTGACTGAAGAAGACAGAGGTACTCCTGACAGGAAAACCCATTTGCTCCCCCAGAATCAAGCAACATCTCTCTTTGCTTTCTCCTTTTCCTCCAGTATCATCAAGACTCATCTTGAGATTATCTGATCATAGACTGGAAATCCCCAGGGCAGAAAGACTCTATCTCAGCATTTCCATAAGCAGTGGGGACGCACTCTTCCCAAACCGAGTGATTTTCATGAGGCAAAACATCTACATAAATTGCTTTACTGTCAATAGAATAGAGTATAATGGAAAAAAGTAACATCATGGTGTCCTAAAACCACTTATCTTACGCAAGAAACAAAACAGCTTATAGAATTTATAAGAGGGTCTTTTATTTCTGACCTAATATTATTCATCAATTTATAATTAAAGCTGTAACTTCCATGGGATATAATTTTCAAATAATCACTCATACTTACCTATACTTTTCTTAACATCATCTCAAATATGTGACCTAAAACAAAAGTTTGTAGCCCTACTAGGTGAATTTCCCATTCATGCAACTAGAGTGATTTCTAAGTCTGTGAGAACTGTTAGGAATGTGTAGCAAAATTCAAAACCTGCATTGTAACAATGCACTCACAAAGAAAGATTAAATATACAACCATCGCTGAATGCACAAATTCTAAGACTTTCAAATGAATAGGCTGCTCACAGAGAGATTGGACTATGGTCCACAGCTCATATGGATTCCTTCACCTGTTACGGCACTCACACACAAGCGTGATAGACAATGTTGTTCTGATGACTGGCAGTGAGACCAGAAGATAGTGCGCAGGCTGGCAAGAAGATTGGAGTAGGATGTGATAACGAAAAACGTGAGTGATTCATTCTGATGCATATATATTTTATAGATTCAAATCTGAAGGGAAAAAACTTTTTGAACTTCATTGCTTGTTTGGGAAAGTTAAATGGAAGCACGACTTGGACCCCATTTTTATAGGCTCAGTGCCACCTTAAAAAATTCCACAGGAACCCAGTCTGAAACAAGAGTTTCTCCTACTGGAAAGCCACAAAGGGTGATGTGAAATCTCTGAAATGGAAAATCAGATCCAAAGTCTGTGTGCTCGTGCATAAGCTTTGATGTTAATGAAAGCGTGGATGGAGTGGCAGCATCAGGGTTAAAGGCTACTCCTACCTCTCACATCTGACCCCCCAGCAATCAGATGCACTAGAGGTGGCATCCTTACTCTGTCCCTGACTGTGCGACCTTGGGCGCGTTAGCTAACCTTTCTAAGTCTTAGCCTCTTCATCTTCAGCATGGAGACAGTAGCTTTGTTATGAGGATTAAATGAGATCAAGCACGAAGAGCTTGTAGCTCAGTACCTGGCACATAAGAGCATTTAAGAAATACGTCCTTCTCACGATTCGATGTGGCACTCTGACTACTAGTCATTTCAGTCCTGCTGCCGTATCCCAGCATCTTGTGATAACTATTTCATTCTATGCTTCTAGCTTTTACTATTTTTTTTTCCAGGGTAGAAAAACAAAGAAAGGTAATCATTTACATACATCCCACTTTTCAGACTGTTGCTTGAAGCAAAGTGAAAAAGCTGGGGAAATAGGTGACATATGCACTGAAGAGAAATTTACTGTGCAGAATATGATGTTATACGTGTATGGCATACGAACTAATCATGTAATTTCAATCTATAACATATGGGGCATCAAATCATAGGTGGGCTTTATTTTAAAAGAGACAAAAGCCAAGCAGCATTAAAGAACACAGAAGGAATCAATATGTGCCTATTGCTACCTCAGTATTAGTAACTGAAACGGGGATTGGTGGGCTAGATTACAGGGGATTTCATGGGGTCTAACTTCCAACAGGTGGCAAGCTTTAGTCATCTTCAGATGCAAACCCTTAATGAGTTTGAGTATGCAAGTCTCGGGGGATTCTGCTCAAGGCCTCCTCTCAGCAATCAAGGGAAACAATTTTCTGGGTTTAAGCTACCCTGGCAAGTTAGCAAGCAGGGAACTGTCTGCTATAGCTTGCACCTGTCCCTAAACCGGGATTCTGGCCTGACGGTGAAAATTCACCATCCTTTCCTGACAGTCCATCCTGCTGCTGTGGCGCCTCCAGACAAATGGGGGGAAGCCCCCTAGAAAGCGGTCACGACCAACCAAGCCACAAATCCCTAGAGTGTGGGATTTCCACCTCAATACGACGCCTGAAAACCGAAAATAGGCGCCCGCTTGTTATACTGCAATGGGATTCCCCTCAGCAGCAATCCTCCCACCCCCAAGCCTGCATGTTTTATTAATAAATGCAAGATGGCACATGGAGGCAAAGAATGGGAGGTAAGGCATCTGCAGCTGGACCCGAACCAGGGCAGTTTGCAAAAATAAATAAGAAGCATGTGACAAGAAGCAGATCCCCAGGCTGGCGCTGAAGCCCTGGGCTGCCCCAGGCACCCTCGCCTTGCTACCCGGGCCAGCGGGAATGAAGGTCAGTGGTAAGATCCCAGCCCTCCAGGGCACGTACCCTGCAAACCCAGACCGGCCCCCACCCCTGCCCCGGCCACAGGACCCGGGAGGCGAGGCTGGGGAAGCCCCGGCCACGGCCGGCTGCGGGGACACATACCTGCTGCCGGGGCTGGGGATTCGCTGGGCTCTGCAGCCGCGCCGGCCTCGGCTCGCGTTCCCGGGGCTCCCCTCTCTGCGCCCCCCCCGCCCCCTCGCGGCCCCGCCGCTCCCTCCGCTCCTCCGCCCACCGCGCTCGGGGGCGCGCGCGCGGCCACGCGCCGGCGGCTCGCTCGGGCCCGCGCCTGCGCCCTCACCTCCCGCCGTCTGCGCGCGCGCCCCGGCGGCTGCGGAGCGGCGGCGCGGCTGTCTAGGAAACGGCGGCCTCGGGTGGCCGGGCTGACGGCCGGGGCCGGGCAGGGGGCGGGGGCAGGGGACTCGGCCAGCGCCAGGGCCAGAACGGAGCGCGCCGGCCTCGTGGCTTGGGTGAGGGGGTCGCGGGGCCGGGTCGCGGGCTTCGGGGTGGGGGAGGACCCCTGCGCACACACGTACGGCGAGAGGAGGGGGGTCGCGGAGGGAAGGTCTGAGGTGGAGGCCGGAGGGACGGGGAAGCAACAAGTGTGGAGGCCGAGGGGGCCTGCCGGGGGGGACTTTGTACGAACAAGAATAGAATCCTCCTTTGGCTTTGGTGCAGTGCTTGGCGGTTTCCAGAGCTTTTCGCCAGTCGTTCGTTCCATCCGCACGTGGCACGCCGTGAGGGAACGAACGGAGGGCATTGCCCTCTGCGGCTTGAGGCGTGCAGAGGAAAACGTCTCTTTCTGGCCGAGGTCGAGGCAGAGTCAGAGACCTCTGACCCTCAGGCTGTTGTCTGAGAGAAAAATCTCTCTGAGGTCCTTCATTTGATGGTCTTAGCTCGGGACTCTTGAGTACGAGTTGTTTCTCATACACCCCCCTCCCA
Source organism: Catagonus wagneri (assembly GCA_004024745.2). Classification (NCBI taxonomy): domain Eukaryota; kingdom Metazoa; phylum Chordata; class Mammalia; order Artiodactyla; family Tayassuidae; genus Catagonus; species Catagonus wagneri. The sequence continues at coordinate 20,388,969 of PVHT021183629.1, forward strand.
GTTATTACTCTCTTAAAAGCCTTTTTGAACGTTTGTTCACCAAACCGCCCCCCCTCCCCGCCCCGGAATTCTAACAGCATTCATGTATTGTGTAGCTGCTTATGTATCGAACGTGTATCTGTACTTTTTACATAAAAAGAGTAGGATTTCACCCCTTGTACATAACATCGGCCCCGTGGAGAATGCTTGCTTTAGGACCGCGGCTCTTGCTTAGCGGGTGGGGCAGGTGGAGTAAATGAGGACTTCAGATGCTCCCTTAACTACTCTCTGGTAGGTTCTAGTCCTCACAACCATACCTCCAGCTTTAATGTCTGCAGGTGCTGCTGTGAGTAATGCCATACAATCACTAAGCAGCTTCTGGATTCAGAGTAGCTTTTGTTATTTGTAGTCTCAATTCATGCTTAAAATCGAGCCATTTTCCGGTAGGGCCCTGACATTTTTGTTCAAATGCTTGAAAAGACTGGAAACCCTCCTTAAACACGAAGTTCCACCGTGAGCTTTGACTCTGCAGACAGCCTTGATTTCTGGTTCTTACACCTCTTCTACAGTGGAATTTTGTTGTTGTTCTTTTTTTTTGGTTAGGCCTGTGTGGTCTTCCAGGAATATCTTAGTCATTCTTGCCTCTTCTCCCACCTCAGCTTTTCTAGCTAAAAGGTGGAAATTTTGAAGTTGAAAGACTTCAAAACCCAGGGCACAGAATTGCCTCAGGGCCTTGGATCATATTTGTTTTAGATACAGGGATATCTAGATAGGATATGAATATCTAATTTTGGCAAGCTGGGAAATAAGTAAAATTCCTTCTTTAGGTCCTCCCTCATCTTTCAGTGTTTCTTATCCAACTCTAATGGAATTTTAGAGGAACACGAGGCCCTTGGAGGTGATACTTGTAGAAGCTAGCTAGGATGCCAGAAGATTTTTCTCCTGCACTTAATGTGGAGTGGAAAAGAGAAAGTGGGGATGAGTCAAGACAACTTGGAAGAGTGGATGGGATGGGGAGGGTATAGTTTTCCCACAGGTGGGGGCAACATTTCAACAGCACCTGAAAAAATGTGTAAAAAAAAAAAAACAACCTTGGCATAGCTTGCTCTGTTGTTATCTACCCCATTACCCCTACTCAGTAGAACTCTTAACGATTTGATCAAAATCATTAAAAAGCATCCAGTTACAATGCTGGTTAAAAGAGTAGGATTTTGAAACTTGCTGACAGAAAAAATGGAACACCACTTTAATTTACCTGAAATCTTTGTAATCTAATACAGTTTTTGGATTCAGATGCAGTATTACTTCAAGGGAACTTTTTTCCCTATAATACTGTCAATGAAGATCATCTGGAGAGAGAAAGCAAACTATGTGGAAATTACGTAGTAACATCTTTTACCTGTGGGGTTTTTCTTTTTTTTTGTTTTTGTAATCAGTTCATGGAAAATGTAGGTGCAACCGTTTTATGGGGTGGTGTGAAGTCAAAAATCTCAAAACATATGTGATTTATCAGCTCTATGCTGCTCCCTGGTGGTGAGCGTCACTAACCCAAACTAAAAATCTTCCGCCTCATAAACTCTTAGGATGTTGAAAACCCAAATCAGAGGTGTAGACGAGATGCTGTTCTGCATTCTTCAAATTTTTCCTGCCCTGTTTTCAGATACCCTAAGTCCTCATACCTAGAGGAGGATTATCCCTTGAGGCTGATCAGTTTGGAGGAACTGTGAAGTTCTCTGGCAGGCCTCTTTAGCTTTTCTTAGATGTGTCTGTAAGAATCTCTTGGGGATACTTGTTTAAAATCAGATTCCAGAGCCCCACTTCAAACCCATTAAAGTCTAATCTCCCAGAGAATGGCCTGTTATTTTTACTGCCCCAGGTGGTTCCTATCAATAGAAGAGGTTGGGGAATAGCAGACCTATAAATAGAACAGGTGTGGCTTCAGTAAATTGTAGGTGACTAGAGGGAATTTTGTGAGTGAAGAAACCCTACAGCGGAAGGAAAATAGGATCTATAAAGCAGGAGTAGAGGAAATTAACTGTAGTTTTAAGGCTTGTGTGTCACTTTCTTGCCAGATATATCTGCCTCTAATGTAGCTGTAATTGGCACGCCATCCCAGACCAAAATACCTTTTGAGGTAAGTCAGATTTTCTTTTCATTAAAAAAGACTGTTTTTTGAAAAGTATTAGAATCATATAATCAGAAAATTTGTGCATGTGCACAGCTGCAAGATTATAAGAGGGCAGATTGGAGATTATGTTGATCCTATGAATGTCTGAAAAAGATTGCTATCAGTTAAAATTTGTTCTCTTGAGGCAGCTGCTTGAAAAAGTAGAACATAGGATTTGGACGGCACATGATTTGTGAAATTTAAATAACAGCAAGAGATTTTAAGTTGTTAATGGTTATGTAAATGTTAATATTTTAAAACCTCTTCTAAATGTTGATTTGTAATGCAGCCTCACTTATTTGGAACACATAGGGAGAAAACCAATCTGAGTGAGTGAAAAGCTTGAAAAATGGAATATGTATGATTTGTGTGATATTTAAAATTTTAAATATGCATAATAACTGCTAATAAATAGCTTTAAAAAATCCTGCTGAGACACCTTCAATGAATAAATATGATTGACTTGTAATTAGCAAAACTTGGAGTTCCTGTCGTGGCACAGAGGAAACGAATCCCACTAGTATGAGGATGTGGGTTTGCTCTCTGTCCTCGCTCAGTGGGTTGGCAATGCAGTGAGCTGTGGTGTAGGTTGAAGACTCGGCTCGGATCCCGAGTTGCCGTGGCTGTGGCTGTGGTGTAGGCTGGCAGCTGCAGCTCCCATTCGACCCCTAGCCTGGAAATTTCTGTATGCCTTGGGTGGGTGCGGCCCTAAAAAGATAAAAAAAATAAATAAAAAAAAAATGTAGCAAAACTCATGAGCCTACAGTCTATGTGAATAAAACAAAGCACAGGAATTACTGTCATGGTTCAGCAGTAAGGAGTCTGACTAGTATTCCTGAGAACACAGGTTTGATCCCTGGACTTGTTCAGTGGGTTAAGGATCTGGCGTTGCCGTGAGCTGTCCACAGTTCGAATCCCCACATTGCTGTGGCTGTGGTGTAGGCCTGCAGCTGCAACTCAGATTCGACCCCGAGTCTGGGAACTTCCATATGCCACAGTTTTGCCTCCCCCCCGAAAAAAAGAAGTGCAGTACTATGCACTGAACAGGCCCTCAATTAACATTCTTTTTAAAAAGGTTTTTTTCATAAGTAGGTTAAATATGCTTAATGCAGCAAGCCCATCTTAAAGGATAGTACCTCAATGGCACATTTCACCTTGAGCAGTGGCACACCAAGAGTGGGGCAATGAAGAGTTACTGCTGTGGTGCGGCAGGGTTTAGGGTTACATCTGAGGCGGCAGTGATTCCAGGCTCCTTGCAGTGAATTATAGGTCCAGCTATTGCTGCAGCTGCAGTATAGTTCACAGCTTTGGCTCGGATTTGATCTCTTGGCCCAGAAATTCCGTATGCTGTGAGTGCGGCTGAAAAAGAAAAAGAAAAAAGAGCGGAGCAATGAGAGCATCACCTTGGGTGTAGGCAATAAAAATTCTCACTGTCCGTGTGGAATTTAAACCATAATAAACCCACGAAAAGTCTGTCGGATGTTTATCATCAGTAGTTTTATGTACTAGGCATTCTAAACAATGTCAGTGATAAAATATTCCTCCCTGAAAATTTTCTTATGAATTTAGGTTCTAAATAATTTCTGTAGTTCCTGTAAGGTTTTAGTATTGTATATATACACTGCAAATTAGCTCATTTTAATTGATCTTTTAATAAATGTTATATTCTACATAGCAGTTAAATCAGAGAACTCCCTGTTATACAACTGGCCTTCAATAAACATAGACTCAGATTTACGGATATTTTTCCAGATAAATCATAAAATTTCAGGGTAATTCAAAGCTTTGGGTGTAGTTCATGTCTGCAACCCCTTTGGTCCATATGCCTGCATTTAAATGTAGATTTTTTTTTAATTTATTTTTTTTGCTTTTTTAGGGCCACACCTGAGGCACATGGACATTCCCCAGCTAGGGATCAAATCGGAGTTGCCACTGCCAGCCTATACCACAGCCACGACAACTCAGGGTCTCTCTGTAACCTACATCTCAGCTCTCAGCAGCTCCAGATCCCCGACCCAGTTAGTGAGGCCAGGTATTGAACCCGCATTCCCATGGATGCTAGTGGGATTCGTTTCCACTGTGCCACAAGGGGAACTCCATAAATAGAAGATTCTTGGAGTTCCCTTCGTGGCTCAGTGGTTAAGGAATCCGACTAGGAACCATGAGGTTGCCGGTTCGATCCCTGGCCTTGCTCAGTGGGTTAAGGATTCGGCATTGCCGTGAGCTGTGGTGTAGGTTGCAGACGCAGCTCGGATCCTGGGTTGCTGTGGCTGTGGCGAAGGCCGGCAGCTACAGCTCCTGTTAGACCCCTAGCCTGGGAACCTCCATATGCCGTGGGTGCGGCTCTAGATAAAAGGCAAAAAAGACAATAGATAGATAGATAGATAGATAGATAGAAAGAAAGAAAGAAAGAAAGAAAGAAAGAAAGAAAGAAAGAAGATTCTTAATAAGCAGTGATAGCACAGAAACTGTAAGGATGAAGAAACAGAACTTGATTACTTCAGTGCTGTCATTCTTTGTGACCACTTAGAGTTTTTATTTGCATGTGACATTTCAGAGTGAAACAAGGTACAAACTTTGAGATGTCTTATTTTTGGCTTATAAGTACAAATTTTAGTTAATATGTGAAATTATTCTTTTGGACTAACTGAATTCAAAAGATATCTTTGAAATTTATTGTTTTAAAATTGTTAATGTTTTGCTTCAGAACTGAAGAAGAAATCAAGGGAATAGGACCTGTAATGTTGTTATTTAGTACTTGCACAGAACAATATATAGATTTGAGATTTCCCTTTTTTTCAAAAACATTAATTCTGTCACATTTTTCCTTTTTTGTACTATGAACATTTATTTTTTATTGGCATATAAGTGTAATTGGGGTTCATGTATCTTTTCAAATTAGAGTTTTTGTTTTTTCCTGGATATATACCCAGGAGTGGAATTTCTGGATCATATGGTAGATCTCTCTTCAGTTTTTTTATGGAAACTCCATATTGTTTTCCATTGTGGTTGCACCAATTTATATTCCTACCAACAGTGTATGAGGATTTCCTTTTTTTCCACACCCTCTCCAGCATTTGTTATTTGTAGACTTTTTAATGATGACTATTCTGAGTGAGGTGGTCTCTCGTTGTAGTTTCGATGTGCTTTTCTCTAATAATTAGTGATGTTGAGCATCTTTTCACGTGCCTGTTGGCCATCTGTATGTCTTCTTTGGGGGAAAAATGTCTATTTAAATCCTGCACGTGTTTTTTTGATTGGATTATTTATTTTTCTGATGTTGAGTTATTTAAGATGTTTGTATCTTTTGGATTTTAATACCTCAGTCACATCATTTGCAAATATTTTCTCCCATTCTGTACAGAGGTTGTCTTTTTGTTTGTAGTTTCTTTTGCTGTGAAAAAGCTTTTAAGTTTGATTAGGTCCTATTTATTTTTGCTTTTACTTCTTTAGTATTGGAAGACTGATCTAAGAATATAGTGCTACGATTTCTATCAGAGAATATTTTGCCTATGTTCTCTTCTAAGAGTTTTATGGTGTCATGTCTTACATTTAGGTCTTTAAACCATTTTGAGTTTATCTTTGTGCATGGTGTGAGGGAATGTTCCAGTTTCATTGTTTTACATGTATGTATCTCTCCAGGTTTCCGAATACCACTTGTTGAAGAGACTATCTTTTTCTCCATTGTATATTCTTTTTTTTTTTTTTTTGTCTTTTTGCCTTTATCTAGAGCCGCACCTGCGGCATATGGAGGTTCCCAGGCTAGGGGTCTAACAGGAGCTGTAGCTGCCGGCCTTCGCCACAGCCACAGCAATGCGGGATCCGAGCCACGTCTGCAACCTACACCACAGCTCACGGCAACGCCGGATCCTTAACCCACTGAGCAAGGCCAGGGATCGAACCCGCAACCTCACAGTTCTTAGTCGGATTTGTTAACTACTGAGCCACAAAGGGAACTCCCCTCCATTGTATATTCTTGACTCTTTTACTGTAGTTTGACCATAGGTGCATGGGTTTATTTCTGAGCTCTCTATTCTGTTGCATTGATCTAGATGTCTGTTTTTATGCCCATACCACACTATTTAGATTACTGTCTTTTGCGTTATAGTCTGAAGTCTGGGAGGGTTATACATCTAGCTTTGTTCTTTTTTAACAGGATTGCTTAGCAATTCTGAGTCTTTTGTGGTTCCATTTATATTTTAGAATTTGTTCTATTACTGTGAAAAATGTCATGGGTAATTTGATGGGGATCGCATTAAATTTGTAGATTGCTTTGGGTAGTATGGCCACTTTAACAGTATTAATTTTTCTAATTCATTTATTTGAATCATCTTCAGTTTCCTTTATTAGTGCTTTATGGTTTCCAATGAATAGGTCTAGAAAGACCATAAACTTCTGAGGGATTGATTATGCATGCTGATAATTGGCTTGACATAAATATTTGTTATTCATATATGCCACTTTTATATACTTAGGGTGTTCTGAGCCTTAGCACCATATAAAGTAAAGCTCTTTGGGAAAATGAACTTTGGAAGACAGATCATACTGTACACCACTTTTTCCACTTCTTTTTCATGAAGTTTACCATCTTATTGAAATGACAGTCCTTATCCTCTATCCATGATGTTGCATGTGAAATTTTTTCTTGGTGGGGACATAACACAGAAAGTAACTTTCATAGTAAAATAAATATATTTCCTTGTCATCCCCCAAATGTCTCTGTTCGAAAGGGTTCTTTTTCCCTCCCACCCAGTGTTTTAATAAAATTCTATTTTTTTCTCTTAATCCAACATCTGGCCTTGTATTTAGAAGTATTAGCAGTAAATAGTTTTCCTGGGTCTTAAAGGGGGAAAGAGGAGAAATTAAACATGTTAAACTTTCTACTGCTTATGAAGTTTTCTGAGGCTATCACCAAGTAAAAGAAAAAGCTTGTGAAATTGGTAAGCAGATTCTACTTTCCCTCTCTACATGTGTTGCTAAAATTGTTATATACTATTTCCTGTTTTTATTTTCCTTTATGGTGGTTACAGTTTCTATCAGAGCAGAAGAAATAGAGGTGAACTGTAAAGTGAGAGCCAGTTTCCTCTGTACTCTGCAATCTAGTAGAAAAAACTCACCCAAGGACAGATCAGGTAAGTAATTGTTAATTCATTCTTTTTGATGTTTTGAGGCCGTATGTGGAGACATAATTTGTCAGCTATAACCATAGAGCATTGATTTAATTCAACCAAGAGACAATAATGGTAGAATCCACAATATGGAAAGTTCTTTAACTTGTAATTTATGGAAGCTTGGGTCTCAATTGTAATGTTTGAGAGGGCTGGGTATATAAACTGTGTTCAGTTATGTGTTAACTATTCATAAAACATTAAAAACAGCAAAGTTGTAAGCTAAGTCTGGTGTTTGTAATTTAAAAATAATATGAATAAAGAAGATTAAGAGAGTTTGGAGAGCAAGAGTCTTGAAAATTGTTCACATGGTTGAGTTTAGGGAAGTGAAGTAGATGAGATGCTGACTTATTGAGGATGGTACCTGTCCTGTTTCCACATCCTTCGAGGAAAAGCAGCAGGAAAAACTTAGAAAAGTCAAAGCTTTTGAAATTAAGGATGCTTATTAGAAAGATTTACCTTGCAAAGTTGTGGGATCCTCTTTCTGGAAGGTTTTCTAAGTAGCCTGGTCATCTGCCAAGAATGGCTTATATTTCCATCTTATGTTTCTCATTTTATGTTGCCCTGGTTTATTTTGACAAACATATGGTGATTTATATCTAAGGCAGTAGCTAACATGATATATTTCTAATGCTAGACTATATAAACTAATAGAACTTGACTTAGGAGTATTATGGAAAATTATTTTAGGAGCACAGAAGTAGTCAAGTGTTTTATTCAGTTTGTTCTATTTTGACCATGTGATCATCATCATTAGCATGTTTACTTTTTCGGGTTCATATAATACTGTCCAAATACATACGTTAATATCAATAGAAGTTTAATTGTAGACTCAATGAATCACCTCTCTTGAGCCTAGAGAGAAGGATGGGAGGATAAAATAAAGATAAATGTGTTGAGAATTCCTGTCGTGGCTCGGTGGGTTGCGAATCTGACTGGTATCCATGAGGATGTGGGTTTGATCCCTGGCCTTGCTCCGTGGGTTAAGGATCCTGCGTTGCTGTGGCTGTGGTGTATTCCAGCAGCTGCAGCTCCAATTTGGATTTGACCCCCTAGCCCAGGAACTTCCGTATGCCACAATTGCGGCCCTAAAAATTAGCAAAAAAAAAAAAAAGTGTGTTCATGGAGTTCCCATTGTGGCTCAGTGGAAACGAATCCAGCAGCTAGTATCCATGAGGATTCAGGTTTGATCCCTGGCCTCTCTAAGTGGGTTAAGGATCCAGCATGGCATAGGTAATAGATGCAGCTTGGATCCCAAGTTGCTGTGGCTGTGGTGTAGGCTGGCAGCTAACATCTCCTTTTGACCCTTAGCCCAGGAACTTCATATGCCGCAAGTACAGCCTTAAAAAAACAAATAAATAAAGATAGGGAGTTCCCGTTGTGGTGCAGTGGAAACGAATCCAACTAGGAACCATGAGGTTGTGGGTTTGATCCCTGGCCTCGCTCAGTGGGTTAACGATCCAGTGTTGCCGTGAGCTGTGGTTTAGATTGCAGACGCAGTTCAGATCTGGCGTGGCTGTGGCTGTGGCGTAGCCCAGCAGCTGCAGCTCCAATTCACCTCCTGGCTTGGGTACCTCCATATGCGCAGGTGCGGCCCTAAAAAGACTAAATAAATAAATAAAGATAAGTGTGTTCAGGTAGGATTGTTGAGGATGGCTCTCTGAAATGTGAGATAAAGTGGAGATTTCAAACAGTGAAGAGGCCACAGGGTGATAACCTGGAAATGGCATTTGGGAGCAAGGAAGAGGCTGTTGCCTACTTCTTCCCATCAATTCAGAGAAAGAGCAGAAAGTTAGGACTAAATACATTATATTGGAAAAGTTACCTTGTGATCTAAGGGAGAACCATATTTTTATTGAGTGAACTGCAGAGAAAATACTTTCAGATAAAAAGTTTGTCGTCAAATACAAGGACTCTCTAGTAGATGGGGAACTGAGCAGAGGGTAAAGAATGACAGAAGTTGAAGCACTGGGTGTGGAATGAGCATGGTTGGGGGAGTTTGAGAATGAAGATGTGACGGTCAGAGGCAAAAGGGAAAAAAGCTTTGTACTGATGGGAGTGAGTAAATAAAACAAATGAAAGAAGTATTTGTATAGGAGAGTCGAGTATGCTAGGTCAAAGGAAAATCAGGGCCATGAGGATAATATTTCTTTGTGGGCAAGGAAATACTAAAGATGATCAGTTGAGTATACTGAGGAAAATAGGGAATGGTAATAAGTACAGGTCAGAGAAGGGCACACCCATGTGAAAATAACCAGGCTGACAGACCCTTTATTTCAAGAAAAGTTTTCTGGAGGAGAGTTAATTATGTTTGGATATTGATTATTACTTAATTATGTTTGGATATTGATTGTAGAGCTTTTAGCCTCCAAGGACATAGGAAACCTCTAGGAAGATCAGGATCAACACTGAGAGGTTAGTGGGATTGGGAAGCGCTATTATTCCTACCTCCTTTACATCTCTGTAGTGAGCTGTAGCCTTTTGTAGGAGACGGTGCATAACTCAAGACTATTTCTGGCCGCAAAGAATGGAGCGTTTGCTGTTGCCATGTGGCAGTAGCTTAAAAGAGTTTATAAATCACTCACCAGCCAGCTTTGAAACTGTGATTCTCGAGGAATTATTAATTGGGGGAATTTTGTGTTATTTCATGTTTTGCATATAAAGTGAATTTTTATTATCAAATCATTTTACATTTGCATGAAATGCAACCATATACTATTTTCCAGTGAAAAGTAATGAGGATAGCTAACTCTTGTTGAGTACTTCTTATATTCCAGGCACCTTGTATGTATAAATTTATTTTACATTCAGACGACTCTTTGAAGTAGGCACTATTATTCTGTCCCTCATTCCCTCATGCCTTGTATATAGATGAGGAAACTGGGCACTCAAATTTTTTCCTAATTCTGTGATAGAATGTTCTAATGTGGAACTAGAATTTGCACTTTAGCCTTCTAGCTCCAGAGCGCATGTTCTTAACCTCTACACTACATATCTTTTTATATGTAAAAACTTTACGTTGAGGGTTGCTGAGAAACTGTTACACTTCGAGTAGTTGGTAACTGGAATATATTTATAGGTGGCACAGTTTACATCAAAGAAAATAGCTCTTGTGAGCTGGTACATGGAATGAAAATTGGTTTATTGCTTTTGTTAATGTTTTAAAGAACTTCATGCCAATACACTCAGTGATGTGAAAGGCTCTTCAGTTCCTAGGGCGGGCCAGCTACTGTTATTCAAAAGACTGGAGTTCCCAGTGTGGCTCAGAGGTAATGAACCCAGCTAGTGTCCATGAGGATGTGGCTTTGATCCCTGGCCTCACTCAGAGGTTTAAGTAGCCAGCGCTGTCGTGAGCTGTGGTGTAGGTCGCAGATGCAGTTCGGATCCTGCATTGCTGTGGCTGTGATGTAGGCCAGCAGCTACATCTCCAATTTGACCCCAGCCTGAAATCTCCACATGTGTGGGTGCGGCCCCCCACCAAAAAAAAAAACAAGAAAAAAAGGCAAAAGACCACATTAGGGAGTTCCCATTGTGGCTCAGCAGGTTATGAACCCAACTAGTATCTATGTGGGTTTGATCCCTGGCCTCGCTCGGTGGGTTTAAGGATCAAGCATTGCCATGAGCTGTGGCATAGGTCACAGTTGCAGTTCGGATCCCAAGTTGCTATAGCTGTGCATAGGCCAGCAGCTGCAGCTCTGACTTGACCCCTAGCCTAGGAATTTCCATATGCACAGGTGTGGCCCTGAAAAGAAAAACAAAATAAAGCAAAAAAACACATTGGGTGGTATAACCTTAGTGAGTTTACCAGGGTCTAACTTTTTTGTTTTTTTTTTAAAAAGCAGCTTTATTGATGTATAATTGACAAACAATGAACTGCATGAGTTTATTTTTTTCTTTTTTTTTGTCTTTTTGCCTTTCTAGGGCTGCACTCGTGGCATTTGGAGGTTCCCAGGCTAGGGGTCTAATCAGAACTGTAGCAGCTGGCCTACGCCAGAGCCACAGCAACGCAGGATCCGAGCCGTGTCTGCGACCTACACCACAGCTCGTGGCAACGCCAGATTGTTAACCCACTGAGCAAGGCCAGGGATCGAACCTGCAACCTCATGGCTTCTAGTTGGATTTGTTAACCACTGAGCCACGACGGGAACTCCCTGCACGAGTTTAAATCATACAATTTGATAGGTTTTAACTCTTGTGTACACTCATGAAGCTATCACCAGCTCTTAGTTGGTGGTCTCTCAGTCTTGTGGTCTTAGAAACCTGACCTGGTTAGTAAGTGTCCCAGAGAGGATTAAATTCGTCCTTAGCCTAATATGTAAATCTCCTATGTAAATCTCATCAGCCTAATATGTAAAGCCAGAATGCAAATTAATTTATTTTCAGAGAAATAAAACTTACATAAACCAGTTGTACCAGTATGGTGAGGGCAATTTTTTTCCAGGTAGTAGATATAGATGGGAAACCAAATTATACTCAAGTGGTTTCTTGGTGAACAACAGGCACCATGAATATTTCTTGTTTTGTTTTTTTGACAGTATTTATTTCATAAATTCCTCAAGGATTTCATCAATAATAGCTGCTATTGGCATGTACTGTCAGTCCTTAACTTAAAAATAGCCTCTACCCCGTGCCCCTCCACCAGGGGCTCTGCTGCCATAGAAACAGTTCTTAATAAACTTGGGTATTTTAGAGAATCTGTGGGTTCAGAATTGAAGGAAGGAAAGAGACTGAAAAGCAGAGTTGTTAAAGGGTATTAATTTCAGGGATAAACTCATAAGTAGGTTGGGTTTGCCTGAGTAGAGATCTCTTTACTTAAAGAGTATTTCTATAGCATTGCCTGAAGGAAGCTTCCACTTCTGTTATATTTCTTGAAATATCACCAAATAGAGATGGCCTTATTGATTAGTAAACCAATCCTAGCAATCACTGAGTTCAAGAATTTTTTTGTCTTGGGAAAGAAGTGAGTCCATATTTGTTTATGCTGTTGTGAACCGGGTTCTCTGCTGCCTATAACACCAAGCATCCTAAACTGATGCAGTATAAATATCTCTTTTCTGTACTGCAACGTCAGGGACAGTTTTTCTTTTTTTTTTGCCTTTATGTAGAGCCGCACTCGCGGCATATGGAGGTTCCCAGGCTAGGGGTCTAACAGGAGCTGCAGCCACGGGCCTTCGCCACAGCCACAGCAACGCGGGATCCTAGCCGCGTCTGCAACCTACACCACAGCTAACAGCAATGCTAGATCCTTAACCCACTGAGCAAGGCCAGGGATCGAACCCGCAACCTCATCGTTCCTAGTCGGATTCGTTAACCACTGAGCCACGAAGGGAACTCCAGGGACAGTTTTTCTTGGTTCATTTTTAGCATGAAGTCTTAATAGTAAATAATGGTTATATGCAATGAGGAAAGATTTTTTTAAACTTTTATAATAGACTGATTCACATGTAAATTACATTATCAAAATGTTGCTATTGACAGGCATCGTCTCATTATGTGTCCTTACGTTTTTTACTTTTTGGAATAGAACATTGGCATAGCTCAGCATTGCACTTTAAATATAATTAGGGAACACCTTTTGGAAATTGGCTTCCCATGCTGAGGTATATAGCAAGAAATGCTAAAAATTGTTACAACCAAATAAAAGTCTTCAGGAAGAAATTGCTGACTTGAGTAGAACAGGTTTAATATAAATTCTTGGCTTTTGTATATAACAGTCTTTTAGTTTTGTGTCATTGACTCCTGGTAAATGTTTGTTACTTCCAAAGTGATGTTTTACTCTAGATGCTTTATATCAGAATGTACTTTTTCTTCAGTGCCCTTTTAAATATTCATCATTTCAGAAAAAATTTTATTACATTTGTTGACTTAACTATATGAGGTTCATAATTCTGGTTTTCTGTTTTTGCCTTTCTTAAAATTAATTAGTGGTAATAGCCATGTGTGCCAGCTTTTTATATCTTAAGGAAATGCTTGAACACTGACCAAAGTAAATAACGAGTTAAGGAGAACATATTTCTTTGAATGTATTTTTACCACTATTTTATATGAAATTTTCATCTCTGTTTTAAGTGGACTAACTTTAAATGGCTTTTTTTCCTACTACCAGTTATCCCCAGGGGAAAGAGCATCTCAGATACATTCTGTATCTGGGGTTTAAAAGAATTTTTTATATCCTGTATCTGGGATTTTGAGAATATATTTACATGCACCATTCAATAAGTAAATGCACAAGACTAAATATATATAGTCTATTTACCGTGGCAAATTCTTTAAAGTTCGTGTGTAAGATGATCTTTGTTTTCTTGTTTGGTTAACTTCATTCATTCTTTAGATCCTGACTTCTTCAGGAATATGTTCCCTGACAGTTGCAGTTTTACATTGTTGTATATGATTACTTGATTAATGTCTGTCCTTTTCATAGCCTCTAAACTTCCTGAACAGGGACCTTTTTAGATTTGTTCATTTTATATCCTTTGTGCCTCGCACAGTACTTTGTATGCAGAAGGCACTCAAAAATATATTTTGTGTTTTGGTTTTTGGCTGCAGCATGCAGCAACTTGATGTAGGAATCTCAGTTACCAGACCAGGGATCGAACCCAGGCCTCAGTGGTAAAAGCATAGAATCCTAACCACTAGACCACCAGGGAAACTCCCTCAAAGATATATTTTGAGTCATTGGTGAATGTACAGAATGTGCCACCAGAAGCAAGACAGACCTGGTTTTAAATATTGGTTCTGTCACTTACAAGCCGATATTCTTGGGAAAAGCCATTTAACTTCTTTTAGCTTCTCGGTAAAATGAAGGTAATCCCTGCTCTGTAAGATTATTGTTAAGAACTGTATAATGTATATGAAGCTTTTACTACTCTGGCATGCTGTGGTGTGCACTAAATGATAGCCATTATTATTAACTCACATGGCTATTAATGTCAGTCACGTTTGAACTTTTTTTGGCTTTGACTTTTATATTGACAGTTCTTATTCATAGAAGACTGAGAGGGTATAGAACAAGTCTGTGACAGGCAAAATATCATATATCTAATTTAGGTCATTCTTGAATAATCAGTTATGTAGGTCATTCTTGAATAATCAGTTATGTTATCTGAATCTGATTCACATTTGGGGACTAACAAAGATTTTCTCCTTGACCAATCTCTAGCCAGCATCCTCTAAGCCCTCTTATCAACTAAGCCTCAACCTTGACAGAACAGCTGTTTTGTTTGCTTTGTAAAGGCAGGCTGCAGGTTAACCCCCAATGTCTACAAAGTGTGGTCAAAATAGATATATTTTGACTCCTATCTGTTTTCATCACTTCAAAATCCTACTTTAGTTTAGGGCTTAGAGTTTTAGTCTATGAAAAATAGCCCAGAAAGGGCATATGAACTTTCAGAGGCCAAACTGCTATTTAAAGGACTTAAAATCAGCTTTGACTTATTGTACTGCTCTATCAAATATAATAGTATGTTGGAGTTTCTGCTGTGGCACAGTGGGATCAGCTGTTTTGGAAGCACTGGGACATAATGTTTGATCCCTGGTCTGGCACAGTAGGTAAAAGATCCAGCATTGCTGCAGCTGTGGCTTAGGTCGCAACTGCAGCTCAGATATGATCCCTGGCCCAGGAACTCCATCTGTTGCAGGGCAGCCAAAAATAAGGGGGGAAAAAGTATATAAAACCTGATATTACTTTAAAATTAAAATATCAGTGATTTTTATAACTATCTTTTTAAAAAGTAACTAGTTAGGACAAAAGAGAAGAAAAAACTTGAAATTCTAAAGCAAAATGCCGTTAACTATATTGAGCTACAATGTAAACGAAGCAGAAAATCCTAGACTTTGTTAAAAAATCTATGTCTTTGTGAGCCTTATACCACAATGGTAGAATAAGACGATGAGAAATACAAGAAAAGTAGCAATGAGCTTTGCTACTTGCAAATGACAAGTGAACTTGGAAGATGAGAATTTAAGACCTATTCCTTTTTTTAGATATTTTTAAGATGTCTTCCTTGAATCAATAACACTTGGATGGAGGTATTTATTGATATGTTTTATCTTTATGAAAATAATTGTGATCGTTAACTTTCACTTCTCCCCATTACATTTTATTTTTCTATAATAATCTTTTTTGGCCATGTCTGAGGCATGCAGAAATTCTGGGGCAAAGGATTGAACCTGAGCCACAGCGATGACATCGAATCCTTAAGCACTAGGCCACTTGGGAACTCCAAGAATAATATACTTTGAAATGCGGGTCCTTCAACTATAAATGTTAAGTGGGAACCTTATTAATTTAGGTCTTCTAAAAATATTTTTTCCTATTTAGTTGCTAGATCCTATGGAAATGGGGTTCGAGATAAACTCACACTATACCAAGTTCTGCATAGGTAAAATTAGTTCTCATTGTATAATTTATAAATACTTTCTGTATTTTTATATCACTAAAGTTAAAATAACTAAGAGTCTTATTTTTAGAAGTGTTCTTAGGAAGTTAGTACTAGGAGTTCCTGTCTTGGTGCATTGTTAACAAATCTAACTAGGAGCCATGAGGTTGTGGGTTTGATTCCTGGCCTCACTCAGCGGGCTAAGGATCCGGAGTTGCTGTGAGCTGTGGTGTAGTTTGCAGACGTGGCTCGGACCCCACATTGTTGTAGCTGTGGCTTAGGCTGGTGGCTACAGCTCCAATTAAACCCCTAGACTGCGAACCTCCATATTCCGCAGGTGCAGCCCTAAAAAAGACAAAAAAAGAAAAAGAAAAAAGAGGAAGTTAGTACTAGACTAGAAGTTCTGTATAATGTGATAAACAACATTTGAATGAAAGATCTTATCTCCAGGTTCCCTTTTGATAAAGTGAGGCCAAGGTTGCCTTCCTGTTCCCTTTTACCAGGGCCCTGAGAGTTACAGAAATGGGGTAGAATTGTAGTGAGGAGCCAGAGTTCAGGCCAGGCTCTCTGGGCCACACTAGTTCTATAGTGTGTCACTGCGATTAGTTATTCCTTAACAATATGTTGGGTTTTAAATTTATCAGCTGGGAACGTATTGAGGAATTTGTCCTTTTTATGCAAAAGCATATTATTGAAGTATAACTTATATAAAGTGCACAGATCTTGAAATTATTTAATTTTGACAAAAGCGTAGTGTTGATCTTCAGTCAATATAAAGAACATCACCATAATCCCATATATTGCCTCTTAGTCAATCTTCTGCTCCCAGAGGTAGCCTTTTTTTTTTTTTTTTTTTTTTTTTTTTTTTTTTTTTTTTTTTTTTTTTTTTTGGTGTTTTTCTTTGTCCTTTTATGGCTGCACCCGCGGCATATGGAGGTTCCCAGGCTAAGGGTCTAATCAGAGCTGTAGCCGCCGGTCTATGCCACAGCCACAGCAACGTGGAATCCAAGCCGCGTCTGCGAGCTACACCACAGCTCATGGCAACACCGAATCCTTGACCCACTGAGCAAGGCCAGGAATCGAACCCACAACCTCATGGTTCCTAGTTGGATTCGTTTCCTCTGCACCACGACGGGAACTTCGAGGTAGCCATTTTTATTTGATTTTATTAAAAAATATTTGGGGCTGCACTCCTGGCATGCAGAAGTTTCTGGGCCAGGGACTCATCCTGCACCATACCAGTAACAACACCAGCTCCTTAACCTGCTGAGCCACCTGGGAACTCCCAGAGGCAGCCATTATTCTACCACCCTATTAATTTTGCTTCTTCTTGGACATCATATAAATCGAATCATTCCAGCTGTATTATTTTGTGTATGGATTCTTTAGGTCAACATTATGTTTTAGAGATAAATTCATGTTATTATTTGTATCAGCTTTTTAAAAAATCGCAGTATGTTATTCCATGGTACGACTGTATCATAGTTTGTACTTCTGTACATCCATACTCCTTGTGATAGACCAATGGGCTCTTCTCAGTTTCTGACTTAAAAATAAAGCTGCTATGAATTTTTGCATAAATATCTTTGTGGAAATAGGCTTTCATTTTTCTCTTGGGTATACCTAGAAGTAGTAGTCCTCGGTCATAGAGTAGGTGAATGTTTAACATTATTGGAAACAGCAGAATTTTCTTTTACCCACCAGTAACATATGGGAGCTTCGGTTGCTCTGTATTCTCACTAACACTTGATATTATCAGTCTTTTTAAATTTTGGCCTTTCTGGGTTTTTGTAGTGATATCCTATTTTGGTTTTCATTTGCATGTCTCTGATAGTTAGTAAACATTGGCTATCTTTTCATATGCTTGTTGGCTACTTGGACACTCATTTTTGAAGTGACCAAATCTTTTGCCACTTCAAAGAATTGGATTATTTGTCCTAAGAAGTATTTATCCAAAGTTGTAAAGATATTCTCTGGTTTTTGTTTCAGAAGCTAACCTATAAAATTTTAGCTTTCATGTTTAAGTCTCCAGTCCATCTCAGATTAATTTTTGTATAAGATCTGAAGTTCGGGGTTAAGGTTGAAGACTGATCTGGAATTGACGTAAACTCACTTGTATTGTATCGGTTAGAGAAGTCATAAGACGCCCCAGATTCAAGACGGGAAGGAACGGATTCTACCCATTGATAAAGGAGTAGCAAGCACATAAAGAGGATGGAAGGAATTGATGTTGGCCACTTTGTAGATAAGCTTCTCTATGAGCTTGAATCCTGTGATTTTGCTTAATTTATTTATTAGTTCTAGTAGGTTATAAAATCTTTTGGATTTTCTGTGTACACAGTCTTGTCATATGCAAATAATGACAGCTGACCATTTTCCTTTCCAGTTTTTTTGCCTTTTGTTTCTTTTTATTGCCTATCACATTGGCTAGGACCTCTTATATAATGTTGAATGTAATTGCTAAGTTTGGACAGCCTTGGCTTATTCGTAATTTTAAGGAAAAAGCTTTTAATATTTCAACATTAAATATTATGTCAACTTTAGGTGTTTATTAGATATACTTCATAGGCTTGAGGAAATTTCTGTAGTATAGAGTTCTTTTTCCTCATGAATTGGTGAAGCATTTTATCAAATACTTTTTCTGCATCTATTGAGGTAACAGTGTGATTTTCTTCTGTATTATGTTAATGTGGTGAATTACATTGAATCACACTTGTTAAATTAACCATATATCATTGTGATAAACCTCTGGTCATGATATATTATTGTTTTACTATGTCACTGAATTGAACCTGCTGATATTTTGTTGAGGATTGTTTAGTTCACGTTCATGAGGATTAATGGTAACTTCCTTCCTGTCTTCCTTTCCTTTCCTTTCCATTCTTTCCTTCTTTCTTTGTCTTTTTAGGGCTGTACCTGCAGCATATGGAGGTTCCCAGGCTAGGGGTCTAATCAGAGCTCTAGCACGCCACAGCCACAGCAATGCCAGATCCAAGCCATGACTGAGACCTACACAACGACACTACAGCTCATGGGAACACCAGATCCTTAACCCACTGAGTGAGGCCAGGATCGAACCTGCATCCTCATGGATGCTAGTCAGATTCGTTTCCGCTGAGCCACAATGGGAACTCCAATGGTAATTTTCTTACATTTTAATGTTCTTGTGAGGTCTTCATTTCAGGTGTATACTGACTTCAGTAAAATGACTTGAGAAATGTTTATTCTTTCCCTATTCTCTGAAAGAGTTTATATCACATTAACACTTAAATGTTTGGTGGTATTCACCAGTGAAGCCATCTAGGCATGGTGTATTATTTGTGAGAAAATTTTTTATATTAGAGATTAAATTTCCTTATCAAATAAGAGGGCTATTTGGACTTTTCTTTCTTCTTATGCCAGTTTCAGAAAGTTGTACTTTTACAGGAATTTGTCTTTTATCCAAGTCAAATTGAATGGCATGAAATAATTTACAACAATCTGTTATTAAAATGTCTGAATAATCTATAGTGATGTTATCTTTTTCATTTCTGATATTACTCATTTGTGTGTTCTCTTTTTTTCTCTCTCTCTCTTTTTTTTTTTTTGTCATTTTAGGGCCACACCCACGGCATGTGGAGGTTTCCAGGCTAGGGGTCTAATCATAGCCACAGCTGCTGGCCTACTCCGAGCCGTGTCTGCGACCTACACCACAGCTTACACCACAGCTCACAGCAATGCCAGATCCTTAACCCCCTGAGCAAGGCCAGGAATCGAACCGCAACCTCATGGTTCCTAGTCAGATTTGTTTCCGCTGCTCCACGACGGGAACTCCGTCTTTTTTCTCTTTTTGTAGTCTGACCATCTGTGTTTTTCATTTGGAATATTTATTCTATTTACATTTAAATGCTTACTGATATGAGAGAGCTTAAGTCTTCCATCTGGCTCTTTGATTTCTATTTGCCCCACCTGCTTTTTATTTTATGATTTATACTCTTTGTTAAGCAAGTATTTTTTAGTATTGTATTTTATTTCATTTATTGGTGTTTTCACTATACCTTTGTATCATTTTTAATAGTCATTCCAATAATAATAATAAGCATCCTTACATTCTCAGTTTACCTTGAATTAATCTTATGCTACTTCCTGTAAAATGTAAGAATCTTTAAACAGTATTTTTACATTTCTTTCCTCCCATCCTTTGTCTTATCACTGCCATGCATGTTAAACATCTATTATTCCTGTTAAAATAGTTTTATATTTATCCATATACTTATGCACAGTGATTTTCCTGTTAAAATAGTTTTATATTTATCCATATACTTATACATAGTGATTTTCCCCTTTAAGTTGAAGTGTAATTGACATACAGCATTAGCTTCAGATGTACAACATAGTGATTCAGTATTTATATATATTGCAAAATGATCATGACAGTAAGTGTAGTTAACACCTGTCACCACACAGTTATAAGATTTTTTTTTCCTCGTGATGAGAACTTTTAAGATTTATTCTCCTAGCAACTTTCAGATATGCAGTAATACACTGTAATTAACCATAGTCACCAATGCAGTTCATTACATCCCCATGACTTATTTTATAACTTGAAGTTTGTACCTTTTTTTGCTTTTTTTAGGGCCACACCCGCAGCATATGGAGGTTCCCAGGCTAGGGGTCAAATCAGAGATGTAGCCACTGGCCGATGCCACAACCACAACAATGCCAGATCCAAGCCGCATCTGTGACCTACACCACAGCTTATGGCAATGCCGGATCCCTAACCCACTGAACAAGGCCAAGGATTGAACCCACATCCTCGCTGATAACTAGTTGGATTTGTTTCTGCCACACCACAATGGGAACTCCCAAGTTTGTACCTTTTAACTCCCTTGATCCATTTGGCCCACCCTCTACTCTTCACCTCTGACAACTACCAATCTGTTCTCTGAATCTATGAGATTGGGCTGTTTTGTTTTGTTTTGTTTAGGTTCCCCATATCAGTGAAATCATATGGTATTTGTCTTTCTCTGTCTGACTTATTTCACTTAGCATAATGTCTTCAGGGTCTATCCATATTATCACATGGCAAGATTTCATTCTTTTTTATGGCTGTATAATATACTTGTGTGTATGTGTGTTCTTTATCCATTCGTCTATTAATGACAGGTTGTTTCTATATCTTGTTTATTGTAAATAATGCTGCAGTGAACATGGAGGTGCATATATCTTCTGGAATTTGTGTTTTTATTCTCTTTGGATAAATGCCCAGAAGTGGAATTCCTAGTCATATGGTAGTTCTATTTTTAATTTTTTGAGAAACCTCCATATTGTTTTCCACAGTGGCTGCACCAGTTCACATTCCTACCAGCAGTGCCTGAGGGTTCCCTTTTCTCCATATCCTCACCAACACTTGTTTTGTTTTTGTTTTTTGTTCATAGCCATTCCAACAGGTGTAGGTGATATCTAATTGTGGTTTTGATATGCGTTTCCTTTGTAATTAGTGATGTTGAGCATCCTGTCATGTGCTTATTGGCCATCTTAAATGTCTTCTTTGGAAAATGTCTATTCAGGTTCTTTACCCATTTTTAAATTGTATTTTTTGCTATTGATTTATATGAGTTATTTATATATTTTGGGTATTAACTCCTTATCAGATTTGCAAATGCTTTCTCCCATTTGTAGTTACTTTTTTCATTTTGTTGATGATTTCTTTGCTGTACAAAAGCTTCTTAGTTTGATGTAGTGCTACTTGTTCTGGCTTTTGTTGACTTTGTTTTTGGAGTCAGAATTAAAAAATCATTGCTAAGACCAATGTCAAGGTGCTAACTGCCTAAGTTTTCACTAGTATTATGGTTTCAGGTTTTACATTCAAGTCTTTGATCAATTTTAAGTTAATTTTTTGTTTATGCTATAACAGTCTAGTTTCTTTCGCATGAGACTGTCCAATTCTCCCAATACCATTCATTGAAGAGATTTTTTTCCATTGTGTATTCTTGCCTTCTTTGTCATAAGTTAATTTACTATATGTGCATGTGTTTATTTCTGGGCTCTGTGTTCTGTTCCATTGATCTGTGTGCCTGTTTTTATGGCAGTACCATATGATTTTGATTGCCATAGCTTTGTAAATCAGGAAATGTGATGTCTTCAGCTTTGTTCTTCTTTCTCAAGGTTACTTTGGCTAGTCAGAGTCTTTTGTAGTTCCATACAAATTTTAAGGTGATTAGTTCTATTTCTGTGAAAAATGCCATTGGAGTTGGTCAAAAGGGCTCGTCATATATAGGCTTTATTATGTTGAAGTACATTTCATCTACATCCATTTGTTGAGAGTTTTTATCATAGATAGCTATTGAATTTACCACATAATGTTCTTCATTTCTTCTTGTGAAATCAGGCTTCAGTCTGGGATCATTTGCCTTTAGCCTGAAGAAATTTCTTTTCTTTCTTTTTTTTCTTTTTTTTTTTTTTTTT
>PVHT021183629.1:20411207-20443225 GCA_004024745.2 Catagonus wagneri
TTCTGACTCCATTTGTTATGAGAAATTAGCCATTGGGTTTTTTTAAAAAACAATATCACCCCATTTCCTGCATCCCCCAGGTCTTGGCAACCACTGTTTCACTCCCTGCCTCCATGAGTTTGATGTTCCCAGATTTCCCATACAAGTAAGATTGTGTCTTAACTTGTACTTTACCTAGCATTGTGTCCTCCAGTTTCATCCATGTTATCACAAATGACAGAATCTCTTTCTTCCCTAAAGCTGTACGCACCACACAAACTTCATCCACTCATTTTTTTTATGGACACCTAGATTGACTCTATATCTTAGGTATTGTGAATAACACTGCAGTGAACACAGGAGTACAGATATCTCCTTGAGATTTGATATCATTTCCTCTGGATGCATATCTAGATGTGGGACCACTGGATCACATGGCAGTTCTAATTCTAGTCTTCTGAGGAACCACCGTACCGTTTTCCATAGTGGCCGTATCAGTCTGTGTTCTTACCAGCAGTGCACAAAGCCTCTCTTCTCCCATATCCTCACCAACACTCACTGTCTTTTGTCTTTTTCTGTCTCCCCCCCCCCCCGCCCCGCCCCGCCCCGCCCCGCCCATACACACTTGTAGCATGTTGAAGTTCCCAGGCTGTTCTGGGCCAGGGATCGAACCTGCACCACAATAAGAACGCTGGATTATAACCTGCTGTGCCACAAGAGAACTCCTTATCTTTTTGTTAATAGCAGTTCCAGCGTGTGTGAGGTGATGTCTCACCATGGTTTCAATCTGCACCTCCTCGTTGATCACTGATGTTGACCATCATCCCATATATTCACTGGCCATTTGTGTCTTCTTTGAGAAATGTCTGTTCGGTTCTCTGCTCATTTTTAATATCGGGTGATCTGTCTTCTTGCTATGGAGTTGAGTTCCGTATATACTCTGAACATCAACTCCTTACCAAATGTATAATTTGCAGACATTCTCTCCTATTCTCTGCCTTGCCTCTTCACTCCAGTGTTTTCTTTGCCATGCAACATCATCTGTTTATTTTTGCTTTTGTTGCCTGTGCTCCTGTGGTCATAGCCAAAACACCCTAGATCAAGGTCAAGAAGCTTGCTTTCTGTGCTTTCCTCCAGTAGTTCTTCAGTTTTTGGTCCTGTGTTTAGGTCTTTAATCTATCCTGAGTTGACGTTTGTGTGTGGTATGAGACAATGGTCCAGCCACACCCTTCTGCACACACACACATCCAGCCTTCCCAAAGTGATTTATTGAAGAGATCATTCTATCCCCGCTGTGCACTCCTATCAAAGATCAACTTCTATAAATGTGAGGATTTATTTCTGAGCTTTGTGTCTTATTCCGTTGGTATGTCTGTCTGTCCTATACCAGTCCTATACCAAGCTATGCTGCCTTGATTACCATAGCTTTATAGTATATTTTGAAATTAAGACAGTGTGATTCTTCCAGCTTTGTCTTTTTTCTCAAGATTGCTTTGGCTATTCAGGATCTTTTGTGATTGCATAGGAATTTTAGGATTTTTTTCTATTTTTATGGAAAATGCTGTGGAACTTTGATAGAGATTGCTTTGAATCTGTAGATCTTTTGCCGTAGTATGGAGATAAAACAATATTAATTCTGCCAGCCCATGAACATAGAATACCTTTCCAATTATTTGTGTCATATTCAATTTTTTTATCAGTATTTTATGGCTTTCACTGTATAGCTCATTCACCTCCTTGGTTAATTTGTTCCTAAGTATTTTATGCTTTTGTAGACTGGATTGTTTTCTTAATTTCTCTTTAAATGGTTTGTTGTTAGTATATAGAAATTCAATTTTTTGTATATTGATTTTGTATCTTGCAACTTTATTGAATTCATTGATTAGTTCTACAGTTTTTTGGCATTTTCAGGGTATCCTATATGTGATGTCATGTATCTGCAAACAGAGGGAATTTTATCTCCTCTTTCCTGATTTGGATGCTTTTTATATCTTTCTTGACTAATTTCACTGGATAGGACTCTTATACTATGTTGAATAAAAGTGTCCAGAACGAGCATCCTTGTCTTGTTCCTGACCTGAAAGGAAAAGCTTTCAGCTTTTCACTGTCAAGTATGGTGTTAACTGTGACCTTGTCATATAAGGCCTTTATTATTTTGAGGTAAATTTCATCTACACCTAATATGATGGGAGTTTTTAATCATGAAGGGATATTGAATTTTGTCAGATGCTTTTTCTGCAACTATTGAAATGATGGTAGGGAGTTCCTGTTATGGCTCAACAGGTTACAAACCTGACCAGTAGCCATGAGGATATGGGTTCGATTCCTGGCCTCGCTCAGTGGGTTGGAGATCTGGTGTTGTGAGCTTGCAGTGCTGTGAGCTGGTGTAGGTCGCAGACATGGCTTGGATCCCGCGTTGCTGCAGCTGTGATGTAGGCCAGCAGCTGCAGCTCTCATTCGACCCCTAGCCTGGTAATTTACATATGCCACAGGTACCGCCCTAAAAAGCAAAAAAAAGGGAAGGAAGGAAGAAAGGATGGTAGGATTTTAATTCCTCCTTTTGTTAATATGGTGAATCACATTTACTGATTTGCTTATGTTAAACCACTTGCATTGCAGGAATAAATCCTACTTGATCATGATGTATGAGAGCTTTTAATGTGCTGTTGATTTGGTTTGCTAATGTTGTGTTGAAGATTTTTGCATCTATTTCATCAGGGATATTGGCCTGTAATTTTATTATTTTTTTCTTGATCAGTCTCAATAAATGTTACTCAATTTTTTTAACCTTTTTAAAGAATCAACTTTTGGCCTTGTTAATTCTATCACTTGTATGTTTGCTTTCCATTCTATTGTTTTAGCTCTTTATTTCCTTCTTTGAACTTTTTTTGAATATTTTTCTCCTAATTTTTAGTTGGATGTTTAGCTTATGACTTGTAAAACTTTTTTCCTTTAATATATGCATTTAAAGCTGTAAATTTTCCTCTAAATGTTTCTTTAGTTTCATCTACATGTTTTAATATGTAATTTTTTAAAAAATGAGTTAAAATAAGTTTTTAATTTTTTTATTGACCCATTTAAAATTTCTAGTTTATTCTCACTATAGTCAGAGAACTTACTCTGTATAATTTAAATCTTTTTTTACTGTTTTTCTTTTTGGCTATGCCTTGGCATACGGAAGTTCCTGGGTCAGGGATCAATGCTGCACCATAAGGGAACTCTGAGTCTGTTTCTGTTTTGTAAATAAATTCATTTGTATCATATTTTAGATTCCACATATAAGTGATATCATATGGTATTTGTCTTTCTCTGTCTGACTTACTTCACTT
Organism: Catagonus wagneri; assembly: GCA_004024745.2. Taxonomy (NCBI): domain Eukaryota; kingdom Metazoa; phylum Chordata; class Mammalia; order Artiodactyla; family Tayassuidae; genus Catagonus; species Catagonus wagneri. Next base: position 20,414,516 of record PVHT021183629.1, read on the forward strand.
AGTGTGATAATCTCTATATCCATCCATGTTGCTGCAGATGACATTATTTCATTCTTGTTTATGTCTCATTCTTGTGTGTGTGTGTGTGTGTGCGTGTACCACTTCTTCTTAATCCATTCATCTGTCAGTGTCATGTCTTGGCTTAAGTAAATAGTGCTGCTGTAAACATTGGGGTGCATGTATCTTTTTGAATTAGAATTTTTTCCAGGGAGTTCCCTTCATAGGTCAGCAGCTAACAAACCTGACTAGGATCCATGAGGATGCAGGTTCGATCCCTGGCCTTGCTCAGTGGGTTAAGGATCCAGTGTTGCCATGAGCTGTGGTGTAGGTCACAGATGTGGCTCAGATCTTGCATTGCTGTGGCTGTGGGTAGGCCGGCAGCTACAGCTCTAATTGGACCCATAGCTGGGAACCTCCATATACTGTGGGTGTGGCCCTAAAGAGAAAAAAAAAAAAAAAAAGGGATTCCAGATACATGCCCAGGAGTGGGATGGCTGGTTCATATGGTAACTATTTTTAGTATTTTAAGGACTCTTCATACTGTTTTCTGTAGTGACTGCACAAGATTATATTCCCACCAGCATTGTATGAGAGTTCCCAATTCTCTCTTCCCTCTCAAGCATTATTAATTGTAGACTTTTTGATGATGGTCATTCAGACTGGTGTGAGGTGGTACCTCATCATAGTTTTTATTTGCATTTCTCTAATAATCAGCAGTGTTGAGCATTTTTCATGTGCCTGTATGCCTTCTGAGGAGACATGTCTATTTAGGGTTTCTGCCCATTTTTCGATTGGATTTTTTTTTATTGAGTTGTATGAACTATTTATACATTTTGGAAATTAATAGGCCACTATCTTTAAAACAGAAGTTTCTCCATTTAAGTTCTTATTACCAAGATTCTAATCTCTTTTGGTTATTGCAAAGGGATAACCATCGTAGGCACTGAAAAATTTCAGAAAGTTTTACCATTGATGAATTTTTGTCTTTTTGTGATAAGGCTGGTGGCAGCTAACATTCTTTTCTTGTGTTTGAAAGGTGAACCAGAAGAACTTGTAAAACCTGTTAAGAATAAGATTTAAAAGCGTGTCAGTGGCCAGTATATACATTCTTGTAGGCAGTTCCAGGTCATTCCATAAAAGATTATTTTTTAGAGTTTGTGAAACACATTTCTATTTAGCTTATATTAAAGAAGATGAAGATTGCAATGGTGATAATTTTTCTGCCTTATTCATGTAATTAAGATGAAATATGGGAAGATTGATATGTTCTGTCAAGAAAACCCATTGAAAATTATTCAAAGCTTATAGTTTTTTTTTCTTTTTTTGTCTTTTTAGGGCCATACTCATGGCATATGGAGGCATATGGAAGTTCCCGGGCTAGGGGTCGAATTGGAGCCACAACCACTGGCCTAGTCCATGGCCGCAGCAATGCCAGATCTGAGCCGCATCCATGACCTATGCCACAGCTTGCAGCAACGGCGGATACTTAACTCCCTTAGTGAGGCCAGGGTTTGAATCCATATCCTCATGGATACTAGTTAGATTCTTAACCTACTGAGCCACAATGAGAACACCCAAAACCTGTAGTTTTTTAGTAAAATATAAGGAATTACAAGTCAGTTTAGCAGTCTCAACTGTCAACAGTAAATTCATAACAAAATATTTGTTAAATGTCTACTGTTAATAGGGCAGTAGGCCAGATTTAGCCTAGAAGGCTAAAGATATATGACACTATTTTAGTTCAGGAAACCTGGAGTCTAATTAAGGAAATAAAGCATATTCATATAAGGACTAAAGATAAATCCAGGGTAGTACAGTTAAAAAGTTATTGATTTCTCCTTTTTATCTTTTTTCTAGGTGATTTATTCTCCATTTTTCTCTCAGTGAATTCCATATGAGTTTTATTCCCTTCACCAACCTGCTAGTATCCTTTGTAATTGTTCTAGTTACAGTCTTAAAAGATATTATAGAGCACAGAATACCATAGACATTCAAATTGTAGACTAGGGAGTTCCCATCATGGTGCAGTGGAAATGAACCCTACTAGTATCCATGAGCATGTGGGTTTGATCCCTGGTCTCGCTCAGTGGGTTGGGGATCCAGCGTTGCCATGAGCTGTGGTGTAGGTTGCAGAAGTGGCTTGGATCCCACGTTGCTGTGGCTGTGGCACAGGCCAGCAGCTACAGCTCCAATTCAACCCCTTGCCTGGGAACTTCATATGCTGCAGATGCCAGGCCTAAAAAATAAAACAAACAAACAAATTGTAGACTGTTATAAAGGTCCAGACTAGCACCCTCAGCATCATCTGGGAACTTGTTATAAATGCAGGTTTTCAGACCCCGTACCATATCAACTGAATTAGAAATTCTGAGGGTAGAGCCTAGCAGTCTATTCTTTAACAGGCTTTCCAGAGAGTTCTGATGCTTGCTAGATTATCCCTTCGTCTGTTGATGGACCTTTGTTTGTTCTAATTTGGAGCTATTCTGAATAATGCGACTGTGAAAACTCATATACACATCTTTGTGCCCAGGTGCTTTTTACTTCTCTTGGGTAAATACGAGAGAGTGGAATTTCTGGGTCATATGGTAGGTTGATTAGTTATCTTTTGCTGCATAGCAAATACCCAGAGTCTAAAACAACAGAAGTTTACTATCTCATAATTTCTTTAGGTCAGGAGTCCAGGAGTGAGTTAGCCAGGTAGTTCTGGCTCAGGGTCGTCAAGGTGTCAGTCAGGGCTGTTCTCAAGGCTTGCCTGGGGGAGAATCTACTTCCAAGCTCACATATGTAGCTGTTGTCAGGCCTCAGTTCCTTGTCATGAGACGATCTAAAAGAGAGAAAAGGGAACATCTAAGACAGTCTTTATATTTTCATAATTACTTTGGCCGTATCTGTTCTGTAGAAGTGAGTCAATAAAGTCCAGCTTATGATGAAGGGAGAAGATTATACAAGAGTGTGAGTATCAGGAAGTAGAGTTCTTTAGGATGCATCTTAAAGCTTTTCTACCACAATAGGTGTTTGCTTAAATTTCTAAGAAACTGTCACACTATTTCCCAAAGTCTTTGTATCACTTTACGCTCCTACTGGTGATGGTGAGAGTTACGATTGTTCCACGTCCTTGCTGATATCTAATATGGACAGCCTTTTTTTTAAGGGCCACACCTGCAACATATTGGGGTTCCCAGGCTAGGGGTCTAATTGGAGCTGCAGCTGCCGGCCGTCACCACAACCACAGCAACACCCGATCTGAGCCGAGTCTGTGACCTACACCACAGCTCGCGGCAACGCTGGATCCTTAACCCACTGAGCAAGGCCGGGGATCGAACCTGTGTCCTTATGGGTGCTAGTCAGATTCGTTTTTGCTGAGCCACGATGGGAATTCCTGGACAGCCTTTTTAATTTTAGGCATTCTAACAGGGATGTAGATATTCATTGTGCTTTTAAGTTGCCTTTTTCTGATTATTAATGATATTGAACCTATCCTTATCATTTTTTTCATATATCTTCTTTGGAAAATTGACTTCACACTTTTTGCCCATATTTTTATTGAGTTGTCTTATTATTGAGAAGGAAAAGTTCATTTGTGTATATATATAAACATATATAAAAAACAAAATATATAAATATAAAATGCAAATCCTTTGTCAAATACATTCATAGGAAATATTTTCTCCCACTTTGTGGCTTGCCTTTTCATTGTCTTAATGGAGGCTTTCAAAGAGCCAAAGTCTTTATTTGATCAAGTCCAGTTTTTCCATTTTTTTTCTTTTATGGTTCATGCTTTTTATGTTCTAAGAAATCTTTGCTTTCTGCAAAGTTTTTGGAGATTTTTCTTTTATTAGTGTAAACTAATGGAGGATTAGAAACCACTCAATAAAATAGTAAAATACAGAATCCCCATTGTGGCTCAGTGATAACTAATCTAACTAGTACCCATGAGAATGTGGATTCAATCCCTGGCCCCTCTCAGTGGGTTAAAGGAACTGGTGCTGAGCGCTGTTGTGTAAATCTCAGATGTGGCTCAGATCTGGCATTGCTGTGGCATAGGCCGGCAGCTGCTACTCTGATTGCACCCCCTAGCCTGGGAACTTCCATATGCCGCTGATGTGGCCCTACATAAAGGAAAAAAATAGCTAAATACTTTAACAATTAACTATTTATATAATTCATGTATGTATAACTATTTATATAATTCATGTATGTATAATATATAAAAGCTGCTTTGTATGTTCTGCATTTACTGTTGAGCTTTTCATGTTTCTCACCAACTAGACTATATGCTCCTTAAGAGTAGGAAGTGGTTTAATTCTTTTGTGTGTCTTGTGTTGTCTGATACAAAGTAGTGACTCAGTAAATATTTATTGGTTTGAATTATGTATTTTGAATTTAAGTAGAAGTAGGACATTTATATGTAAGAGTTTAAAAGTGGAGCTTATGAGAATGATTAGGGCTGTAAATAAAAAGTGAGTTTTTGCTATAGAGGGATAATTGAAGCCATGGGAATGGTTAGGTTCCAAGGGAGAGCATGTACAGACATAGAGTCTTCTGTATGTAAAGCATGTACAGAACCTTGGAGCATAGCATCTTTAAGCCGTAATCATTGAAAGACACAGAGTGGCAGATTGGATAAAAAAAGCAAGAACCTACAATGTGTGGTCTACAAGAGACTCACCTTAGGGCAAAGGACACATATAAATTGAAAGTGAGGGGATGAAAAAAGACTTTCATGGAAATGGAAAAGACAGGAAACCAGTTTTGACAAATGTATGGCATGTATCTACCGTTATAATATCCTGTAGAAGTTTCATTGCCCTAAAAATTCTCTGTGCTCTGCCTATTCATCCTTCCCTCCCCTTTAACTCCTGGCAACTGCTGATCATTTTACTACCTTCATAGTTTTTCCTTTTCCAGAATGTCATATAGTTGCATTCGTACATCATCCAGCCTTATCAGGTTGGCTTCTTCCATTTAGTAATATGCGGTTAGAGGGCCTCTGTGTCTTTTTCCGGCCTGACAGTGTGTTTCTTTTTAGCACTGAGTAATATTCCATTCTCTTTATGTACTACACTTTAATTATCTCTTTTTCTACTGAAAGGCATCTTGGTTGCTTCAATGTTTTGGCAGTTATTAATAAAGTTACTATAAGCATTAGTGTTCAGGTTTTTGTGGGAACACAAATTTTCTGCTCCTTAGAATAAATACCAAGGAATACCATTGCTAGAACTTATGGTAAAAGTTACTTTTAGTTTCATAAGTAACCGCTAGATTATCATTCAAGTGGATGTACTTTTTTACCTTCCCACCAGCAATGAATAAGAATTCCTGTTTTTCCATTTCCTCACTGTTTTGGATTTTCAGCTTTCTAAGAGGTGTGTAGTTATATCTCCGTGTTTTAATTTGCAGTTCCCTGATGACACGTGATGTTGAGAATCTTATGCTTATTTGCCATCTGTGTATTTTCTCTGGTGAGACATTAAGGCCTTTTGCCCATTTTTTTAAATTGGTTTGATCATTTCCTTATTTAAGAGTTCTATGGATGTTTTGGGTAATAGTTCTTTATTAAGTGTGTCTTATGCCATGATTTTTCTCAGTCTGTGGCTTGTGTTCTCATCTCTCTTTTCAGGCTTTATTAAGGCATTATTGATAAATATAATTTTAATATACACACAGTGTACAATGTTTTGATTTGATATGTATACATTTGAAAGGATTTTCAAAATCAAGTTAACACATCCATCACCTTATATCACATTTACTTTTTTTAAAAAATGAGAACTCGGAGTTCCCGTCGTGGCTCAGTGGTTAACGAATCCAACTAGGAACCATGAGGTTGCGGGTTCGATCCCTAACCTCACTGAATGGGTTGAGGATCCAGCATTGCTGTGAGCTGTGGTGTAGGTCGCAGATGCGGCTCGGTTCCCGCGTTGCTGTGGCTGTGGCATAGGCTGGTGGCTACAGCTCCGATTAGACCCCTAGCCTGGAAACCTCCATATGCCGTGAATGCGGCCCTAGAAAAGGCAAAAAGACCAAAAAAAAAAAAAAGTAATAATAATAATAAATGAGAACTCTTTAAGTTCTACTGTCTTAGCAAATTTAAGTTATATAGTACCGTATTATCAACTGTAGTCACCATGTTACACGTTAGATCCTCAGAACTTATTCATCTTATAAATGTAATTTGTACCCATTTATCAGCCTCTCCTCATTTTCCCCACCTCCACCTCCTGGTAACCACTGTTTTATTCTGTTCCTATGAGTTTCCTGTATATGTGTGTGTGTGTGTGTGTGTGTATGTGTATAAATCATAGAAAACTCTCAATATATAATAATATATATTTTGCAATATATATTATTATATATATTTCTATTTTGGTTGTGCTTGTGGCAAGCAAAAGTGCAAAAGTTCTGGGGCCAGGGATCCAACCACATCACAGCAGTGACAGTGCTGGATCCTTAACCCCCGAGCCATCAGGAGACTTCCTATGAATGACTTTTTAATTAAAAAAACTCTTTTCGGAGTTCCCCTTGTGTGTTAGCCGAAACGAACCCAACTAATATCAATGAGGATGCAGGTGCGATCCCTGGCCTTGCTTAGAGGGTTAAGGATCTGGTGTTGCCATGAACTGTGGTGTAGGTCGCAGACATGGCTGGGATCTGGAGTTGCTGTGGCTGTGGTGTAGGGCTGGCAGCTATAGCTCCGATGCTGCTCTTAGCCTGGGAACCTCCATATGCCACACCTGTGGCCCCAAACAAACAAAAAAACATTTTTTAAGATGCTACATATAAATGATACCATGTAGTACTCGTCTTTCTCAGTCTCACATATTTTACTTAGCATGATGCCTCCTTTTTTTTTTTTAATGCTGTATAATATTTATATGTGTGTGAATCATAGTTTCTTCATTCATTGTCAGCAGACATTTAGGTGGTTTCCATACCTTGGCTATTGTGAATCATGCTGCAGTGCGTGTGAGAGTACAGATATCTCTTTGAGATAATGATTTTATTTTCTTTGGACATACAGTTAGAAGTGGGATCACTGGTCAGATATTAGTTCTATTTTTAATTTTTTAAGCAGTCTCTATACTGTTTTCCATAGTGGCCTGTACCAATTTACATTCTCACCAACAGTGTGGGTTCTATTTCTCTACATCCTCATCCACATTTGTTATCTCTTGTCTTCTTGATGATAGACATCTTAAGAAGTGTGAAGTGGTTTTGATTTGCATTTCCCTGATGCTTAGTAATGTTGAGCACCTTTTCATGTACCTGTTGGCCATTTATGTGTCTTCTCTGGAAGAATTCTATTCGGTTCCTCTGACCATATAAATTGGGTTATTTGCTTTTTTGCTGTTGACGTTCTATGAATTCCTTGTTTATTTTGGATATTAAACCCTTATCAGTTCTGTGGTTTACGAATATTTTCTCTCACTCCATAGGATGTCTTCTCATTTTGTTGGTTTTGCTTTGCTTTACAGCAACTTTTTAGTCTCACTTGTTTGTTTTTGTTTTTGTTGCCTTTGCTTTTGGTGTCAAATCCAAAAAATCATTGCCAAGACCAATGTCATGGAAGTTTTTCCTGTGTTTTCTTCTAGGAATTTTATGGTTCCAGATCTTAAATTTAAGTCTTTATTCCAATTTGAGATTCTTTTGTGAGTGATTTAAGATAGGGATCAAATATTAATTCTTTTTGGAGTTCCCGTTGTGGTGCAGTGGTTAACAAATCTGACTAGGAACCATGAGGTTGCGGGTTCGATCCCTGGCCTTGCTCAGTGGGTTAAGGATCCGGTGTTGCCATGAGTTGTGGTGTAGGTTGCAGATGCCGCTCGGATTCTGCGTTGCTGTGGCTACGGCGTAGGCCGGCGGCTACAGCTCCGATTAGACCCCTAGCCTGGGAACCTCCACATGCCACGGGTGCGGCCCTAAAATGACAAAAGGCAAAAAAAAAAAAAAATATATATATATATATATATACACACACATATATATATGTAATTCTTTTTATATGTGGATATCCATTTTTTCTGTCACCATTTATTGAAGAGACTATTCTTTCCCTATTGTATATTCTTGGTAATTCTATTGAAAAACTAATCTGCCTTATATACATGGGTTTATTTCTGGGTTTTCTAATCTGTTCCATTGATCTCTGAGTCTGTTTTTATGCTTATACCATACTGTTTTTATTACTATAGCTTTGCAGTATAGTTTGGAATTAGGAAGTGTAATGCTGCCTCCAGCTTGGTTCATCTTTCTCAGGATTGCTTTGCTCTTTGGGACTTTTTGTGATCCCATAGAAATTTTAGGATTATTTTTCTATTTCTGTGAAAAATACCATTGGAATCTTGATAGGAATTACATTGAACCTAGAAATCTCTTTGGTTAGTATGAATACTTTAACAATATTAATTTTTCTAATCCATGAATATGGAATATTTGTGTCATCTTAAATTTCTTTCATCAATGTTTTATAGTATTCACTGTATAGCTCCTTTACCCACCCCCTTGGTTAAATTTAATCCTAAATATTTTGTTATTTTTCTATTTTAAATTGGGTATGTTTTACATTTCTCTGTAAATAGTTCACTGTTAGTGTATAGAAGTGCAATTGATTTTTGTATATTGATTTTGTATCCTGTAATTTTACTGGATTTACTGATTTGTTCTAATTGTGTGTGTGTGTGTGTGTCTGTGTGTGTGTGTCTGTGTCTGTGTGTGTGGTGTCTTCAGGGTTTTCTATATATAAATGTCATCTGCAAACAGAGACAATTTTATTTCTTTCATTCCTTTCCTGTTTGGATTCATTTTATACCTTTTTCTTGCTTAATTGCTCTGGCTAGGACTTGCAGTACTATGTAGAAAAAAAGTGGTGAGAGTGGTCACCTGTCTTGCTCCTGATCTTAGAAGAAACATTTTCAGCTTTTCACGTGTATCATTAGCCATAGCATTGACATATAAGGCCCTAATGAGGCTGAGGCACCTTCCACCTAAACCTAATTTGTTAAGAGTTCTTTTTGTGTGTGTGTGTGTGTCATGAAAGGATGCTGAATTTCATCAAGTGCTTTTTCTGCATCTATTGAAATGATCTTAAGACTTTTAGCCTTCATTTATTTTATATAGTGAAACACATTTATTGATTTGTACATGTTGAATCATCCTTGCTTCCCAGGAATAAATCCCACTTGATCATGATGTATTATGTCTATTAATGTGCTACTGAATTTGGTTTGCTAGTGTTCTGTTGAGGATTTTTGCATCTATATTCATCAGAGGTATTGGTTTGTAATTTTCTTTTCCTATAGTTTTCTTGTCTGGCTTTGGTATCATGGTAATGCTGGCCTTGTGAGGTGAGTTTGGAATTCCCTCTTTATTTTTTGAGAACAGTTTGAGAAGTATTGGTTAATTCTTCTTTAAATGCTTGCAAGACAAAATTTTAGTAGAATACACCAGGAAAGCCATCTGGTCCTGGATTTTTCTTTGTTGGGAGGCTTTTGATTACTGATTCAGTCTTCTGACTAGTAATTGTTTTTTTCAGATTTACTATTTCTTCATGATCCACTTGGATAGGTTTTATGCTTCCAGGAATTTATCTATTTCTTTTAGGTATCTAATTTGTTAGTATATAATTGTTCGTAATAGTTTCTTATGAATCTTAGTATAAATATCTTCTCAGGGGTAATGTCTCCTCATTAATTTCTGATTTTATCTATTCTAGGCTTCTCTCTTTAATCAGTTAAAATTATGTTTATTTTATCATTCAAAAAGCCAGCTCTTATTTCCATTGACCTTTTTATTGTCTTCATAGTCTCCCTTTTATTTATTTCTATTCTGATCTTTATTTCCTTCCTTTTACTAATTTGGGCTTAGCTTGTCCTTCTTTTTTAAGTTCCTTGAGATGTAAAGTTAAGTGGTTTATTTGAGGTTTTTTTTCTTAATGTAGGTGTTTATTGCTTTAAACTTTTCAAGCTGCTTTTATTGCAGCCCATAAGTTTTGATATGTTGTGTTTCAATTTCATTTGTTTCAAGACATTTTATGATTTTCCCTTTTTTTTTTTTTTTTTTTTTTTTTTTTTTTTTTTTTTTTTTTTTTTTTTTTTTTTTTTTTTTTTTTTTTTTTTTTTTTTTTTTTTTTTTTTTTTTTTTTTTTTTTTTTTTTTTTTTTTTTTTTTTTTTTTTTTTTTTTTTTGACCTATTGGTTGTTCAGGAGCATGACTTGTCCAATTTTCCTCTTGTAATTGATTTCTAGTTTCATACTATTGTGGTCAGAAAAGATGCTCGATATGATTTCATTCTTCTCAAGTTTATTAAGACTTTTTTTGTGGCCTAACATGTAATGCATCCTGGAGAATGTTCCATATGCATTTGAAGAATGTGTATCCTGCTGTTGTTGGATAGAATATCTGTATATGTCTGTTATATTCATCTGATCTAATGTATAGCTTAAGTCTTGTATTTTCTTAATGATTTTCTGTCTGTATGATCTGTTCATTGTTGAAAGTGGAGTAGTGAAGTCCTTTACTGTTATTGTTTATATTGCTGTCTATTTTTCCCTTCAGATCTGTTAATATTTGCTTTGTATGTTTAGGTGCTCCAATGTTGGGAGCATAAATATTTACAGTTGTTATATTCTCTTGCTGAATTGACCCTTTATTATATAATGACCTACTTTTTTTCTTGTTACAATTTGGCTTAAAGTCTGTATTGTCTGATAAGTAGAATTATTATTAATATTATTCTTATTTCTTTGTTTCATTTGCATGGAATATCTTTTTCCATCCCTTCACTTTCATTCCACTTGTGTCCTTAAAGCTGAAGTGACTGCCTTGAAGGCAGCATATAATTGGGTCTTGTTTTTTAATCCATTCAGCTGCTGTGTCTTTTGAATGGAGAATTTAGTCCGTTATATTTAAAGTGGTTATTGATATGCTGGATTTGGTAGTAGTTCTAGGGAACATTCAATCCAGATTTGAGTAAAAGGTAGGGGATGGAAGTGATATCTAAGAAAATGAAAGAAGACTACATCCAATTAATAATGTGATTAAGAAGCTGGATATTTGAAAGCTGGGGCTGTAGGCCTCGCGGTTGGGGCTTTTGCTGTGTGGAGTCGGTACTAGGCCAGTACCATCAGGAGGAATGTCCTTGGGGTTGCCTTGCACCCAGGTGAAGACTCATCCAGGTGTGCCCTGGGCACCTAGGAAAGCTGCCCTTTCCCTGCCCTCCATTTTGCCCAGGGGCAGGGTGGGTATGGGTAGTCTGATAAGCTCTGGGACTGCTGCCTGAGCCCCTAAATCAGGCCCTGTTTGCGTGCCCACTCTGCCAAGCACCATGTCCTCACAGCATACCCAAGGCTGGCTCCTCCTACACTCCTGTATTACACACTTGACCACAGACATACAGTAACTTCCTACACCTCCTTGGGCAAATACAGGACCCCCCAAGACTGAAACGCAAGTGTCTGGGATCCTAAAGGAAAGCAGGACTAATCACCACAGTTTGCATATGCCTCCCAAGGGCTTGCCTGGAGGCCCAGCAGGTGTGGCAGCTCTTAAGCCAAAGCAACTGGCACAAAAATGGAAAACGACTCCTTTCTCTAGTGGTTCCTGCTTCCCATTCTTGTTACTGCCTTTGACCTGGAGATGTGGCCGGTCCAACACTGGAAATGCAAGCTAAAACCGATTGCAGAGCTATGGTCTAGTGTTATTGCCAAGACCATCTCTCTGCTAGCAGACCCAGTGAAACCAAAAAATTTAGAATACAGGCCAGTGAACATCAGGAGGCACTTTAACCACACCAAGTTGCTGTACAGGATATCTCTGACCGTCGTGGACCCAGCCTGGGAGGCCAGCCTACTGGCTGTCCTTGTTCACTGGTGCCTACCTTGTCACTCCCTTTCACTGTGCTGCCCTAGGAATCACCATTCTATTTTGGTAAATAGAGTGTTTGTGCCCAGGAAGAAAGTGAATCCTGAAACAACAACATACAGGCCAGATTTGAGGGAGAAGTGGACCTGGTTGGAAGGGTGAGACTGACAGAAACTAGGAAGCCCTTTGTCCCTGGGAATAATTCAGACATGAACCACTGCCATTGCCAGGAACTGGAGACTGTGACCAGGTTACCAGGCGTAGACCCCATTTTCACTGATGCTGACTTCTAAAGCACAGTCTTTGAAGGACCCATTGGAGGGCAGACCAGAGTCACTCTGAAGAACGAACCCATGCAGTACGTTCTGTGCAGCCATGTCATACCTGTGTTTAAGAAATTCCTATCTCTGAAGTTCCTGCTCTGCACAGTGGATTCATGATCCAGCTTGTCTTTGTGGAGGCAATGGTTCGATCCCTGGCCTGGCACAGTGGGTTACGGATCCAGTATTGCTACATCTTTGGTTTGGGTTACATGTTAGCCCAGGAACTTCCATATATATGCTGTGGGTGTGACTGAAGGGGGAAAAAAGGATTAAAAAAAGGAAGAAAGGAAAAAAGGAAGGAAGAGAGAAAGAAAGAGGAAAGGAAGGAAGGGAAGAAGGAAAGGAGAAAGCAATTCCTACCTTGGGCTCCTAGTGTGTGAAGAGATTAGCTGATGTAGCCCTGTTCCTGAATGATTAAAACTTACAGAGTAAACCTTTCAGGAGATTTGGTTTTATGCTGGATCACCTGCTGTTGGTATAAATAAATCTCTATGCTTCAAAAAAAAAGCAGCTGAATATTTGAGATATTTTGATAAAGCACATTATTCTTCAGTCAACCCTCCCCCAATAATGAAGGCAACTCTAAACTCTAAAACTGTGCAAGAAAAGGTACAAATAAGATACAGATTCAAATGTAGTATGATTTTAATCAATCTACAGAGTTTAAGAAAAAATCTATTTTATCTTTGTGTTGGGAATATTATCTTATGTGTTGCTCAGGTATTGTTACACTGAAACAAGAGAAGGAAATGTTATTCTTTCACCCTGCATGGGTCTGCTGTGAGTACTGTTTAAAGTTATGTTGATAAAACTGTATTTATTGGTTTTCAATTTTTATATCTAGAGGTAAAGTTATGAGAAACTTCATTAGGGTCACAGATGAGAATGTAAAATGTTAAAAGCCTTCATGATATAAGACTCAAGGTATAGCTATCAGGGCAGAAAGAGGAGGGGGTGAGAGGAAAGAGGGAAGTGAAGTTAGCAGTACAGTTATTTTACACATTTAAGGGGTAAATTCTGTGAATTGACTCAAGTTCATTGGTTAAGACATACAAGTGTGAGTATGTTATTTAAAATTGGATGTGGAGTTCCCTGGTGGCGTAGTAGCTAAGGACTCAGTCTTGTGGCTGGAGTTTTTGCTGTGGCTGGCGTTCAATCCCTGGCCTAGGGACTTCCACATGCCACGAGGCTGGCCAAAAAAAAAAAAAAAAAAAGCTAGAGATGTGACCAGAGAAGAAAGAGATAGTGTAATTTACCAAACATTCAAATTAAAAAGGTAGAGGGGAGTGTAAGAGAACTGGAGCCTCATTCTGCATAGCTGGGAGTTAGATGTTTAGAGTGCCAAATCTAGAAATAGGTGGGATAAGCATTTGGAATTATGGAAGAAGAGCTGGCCATTGGTCACATTTGTTCTTCTTTTATTCTCTGGCAGTTTCTTAATGGGTTCCTTCTCCAGCCATTAATTGTTGATATTTTCCAGGGATTAGGCCATGGCCTCCATCTCACACAGCACACGTACACTCAGTTCATTCACATAAATGGCTTCAACAACCACCTGTGGAATTTGAGTCCCAAATCTCTTATCTGTAATCTGATTGTTATCCTGTTTACAAGATCTGCATCTTTAGACATTTCTTTCTACATGTCTCAGTAGCACTTTAAATTTAACATGTCCAGATAGAAATAGTTATCTTACTCATGAAATGTTTCGGTATTCCTTTGTTTTTTAATAGCTTTATTGAAATGTAATTTATATATCATAAAATTTACATAATTAAGCTGTATCAGTGACTCTTATCAAATTAGTAGCCACCATAACAATCCGATTTTAGAAATTTCCATCATTAGACAAAAGATCCTTTATGCTCTTGGCATCATTTCCTAGCCCCAGTCCCAAGCAGTCATTAATCTATTCATGACTTTATTGATTTGCCTTTTCTAAAGATTTCATATAAATGGAATCATACAAAATTGGGGTTTTTGTGGGGTTTTCTTTCACTTAGCATGCTTTTGAAGCTTGTTCATGTTGTAACATGAACTAATACTTAGTTCTTTTTTACTGCTGAATAGAATTCCATTGTATGGCTGTACCACATTTTGTTTATCAGTTCATCAGTTGATAGACATTTGAGTTGTTTTCTAGTTTGTGGCATTATGACTGAAGCTGTTAACATTACAGTCATGTCTTTGTGTAGCCCTGTATTTCCATTTCTCTGGTATGCATTTATGGCACATTAATGTTTAATATTCTAAGAACTAATCAAATTATTTTCCAAAATGACTGCACCATTTTACAGTCCCACCAGCAATGTATGAGGGCTCCATTTTCTCTTTGTTATTTTTACTATAGCCATTCTGGTAAGGTGTGACATGGTATCTCCTTGTGGGTTTCATATGCATTTCCCTAGTGGATACTTGGCAGCCATGAGTTTTCTTTCTTTTGTACCCTGCCCTCCCCTTCTCTGAGTGTATAAATACATCTTTATTTTTTTGAAGTTTTATTGAAGTGTAGTTGATTTAAAATGTTGTGATAATTTCTGCTGTACAACAAAGTAATTCAGTTATACATATACACATATCAGTTCTTTTTCAGAGTCTATGATCACAGAAATCTTTAAGTATATCTTTAATTCTCTCCTTTATGCTCATTCCCATTGCTTTATTTCTTCACTATTCTTGATTGTTAAAATGGCCTCCAAACCATTTTCTCTGCTACCAGTTCTTCTGCATGTTGCAATCTACTTTCCACACTACTATCAAAATGAACTTTCTAAAATGCAGTTATGGTCATGTCAGTCCTTTGCTAAAAACCTTTCAAAGGGTCCCTACTGGTTTTAAGTCTACTTTCTGGACCCTGCTTATTTTACAAGATCTATTCTTGCCACTCTTTGTCCCACCGTCTTATCCTAGAACCCACAAACACTCCACGCACATACCCTGCATATATCCTGGCCTGCAATTATCTAAATACATTAGGGTTTTCTTTCTTCGGTGCCTTTGAAATGCTGTTACCTCTGTCCGGAATGTTAATCTCTGCTTACAAACTCTTACTCATTCTTCAAGGCTTAGCACAAATAAATTCCCTCTCAGAATCTTTCTCTGATTTTCCTAGATAGTTAAGCTTTGTTTGTATATATGTTAATATAGTAACATAAATAGATGTCTTTGAGAGTATTTTAGGTTGAATTGCAAGAAGTTATTTTTATAAGTCCAAATACAGTTTACATGTCAGCCTAAACCATTTTTATAATTGTTTATGTGCCTGTCACTTGTTGACATAGAATACCCTTTATTACATATTTGTTGATAGATAATTGAACAAATAAATTATTCTTAAAGACCATAGCTTTCATTCAGAGTGAAAAGTTAAATTGAAAAATGTTAGATATTCTTCAGAATCACGTAGGCTCAAAGGTTAAGTTTCTTTGAATTGTGTGAGAAATTAATACCAAACTAACTGCTATGGTATGTCTTAAGAAATACATCTTGAATGTCCTAAATGAAGTAAAAGGTTATTTTCTCTCAATACAACTCAGCAATCGTTTTCACGTTAGTGAACAGCACTATAGCTCCATAGTTCAAATAAAATAATAAAGGTTAGGAGTTTTCTGGTAGCGCAGCAAGTTAAGGATCTGGCATTGTCACTGCTATGGCTCAGGTTGCAGTTGTGGCGAGGGTTCAAACGCTGGCCCCAAAACTTAAGCATGCCATAGTTGCAGCCAAAAAAAAAAAAATAATAGTAATAAAGCTTACTGATTTTTCATAAAAATATCCTTTAAAATCCAGGTACTGTAAGCTAACACATTTTTATATATCTGTATGTGTATATGTCTGTGTATGTATAAGATTGTAACTGTAAAAATTGCCTTTGAGTGTGGGAGGTAATATTTAGTAATGAAAAGAATTGTTCTCAGAATATGGATTATGAGTTTATTTTAATATTTTCTTAAAAGAGCAAATGTACTAGTTTCTGTGTTATTCGTCAGTCATAGTAATGTCTGAATTGTGGTTTTAGAAAAGACAATTATCTGAATGGTTGGCATATTTTATGTAATTATATGCTAAAGTAACATTTAATTTAAACAGTTATAGTTTTAGACAATGTTTTAAGTTATTTATGATTTTTAAACTTTATAGCTTTCATTAATGCATGTATTACAGCTTTGCTATTGTTTGCACATAGTTGGACAGCCGTCAGTCAGCATTGGTCATATTCAGTGATTATATTCACTTCAAATTGGACATGGTGTTGTATGCAGTATGGTAGCTATTACCTTCTTTCAATTTTATAAGTACTTCAAATCATTGTTTATATAAATGTTACGGGTTTTGTGAGGAAATTGCTTTTTTAAAAAAATCCCAAGGAACACTTGTCCATTAACTCCCCATTAAAATTCCTTTTCTTCACAAAGGAAGAAACACTCTTTGGAATTATTCAGACATGCAAAGATAAATTAGGAGTCTAAAGAATGTGGTTTGCTTTATAACTTAAAAAATTGGACAGTGATTTGAGAGTGCAGCTTAGCACAACTTCTTTTGTAAATAAAATTCTGCTCTATTTGCAACTCTGAACATGTGGACTGAAAGGGGTGGTTCCCTTGGCTGGTGCCTGACCTCTGAGCACACCTTGGTCTTTGTTTCAACCTCACCAACACTGCAGTTAGACTTTTGACGGGTTATGAAAGGCAGGGCACAGCTGCTGTTCAAAAACTTTTGAAATGCTGCATATCCAACAAAATTTATTCTTTGTGTGAATGCAAGTTTTTATTGAGGTAAGCCTTATTTTTTTTAGGAAAGAAAAACTCAACAAGCCAGTGATTATTTTAAATTAGGTAGATTTGTTTTCTCCCTCTTTCTCTCTCTCTCTCATTGCTTGTCTAAGAAAGAGGGACTGGGCTTGAGAGGAGACCTTGATATTATACCTGTGTTAATAGGAAGTTGTTGATTGAGATTTCTGTTACGAAGGCTTTCTGCTTAAAAAGACTGTTATAAAGCCTCCTTTATAAAATGAAATTGAGAACGTGTAATCATAAGTATAAATCTGTCATTTTCCAGATGTATTTTGTAATTCCTTTGTTTCTGTTATAGCAGATAACTTTACATGTAGCTTCTTTGCTTTGCCAGATGCCAGATTTTTTTAAAGGCATATGCAGATTGGTAAATATAATGTCTGGTCCACAGTAACTTTGAGAGTACTTCCATTAAAGTTTTAAAGGTTCTGTAGAAATGACCTTATTTTAAATGCTGTTAGTTTTTTTTTTATAGTGTTTTTGGCTGTTTATTAAAAAACTTCAAAATTAAAAGTTTGTTATTGAAAAGTCAGATTAGAAATAGGCTTCATGAAAAAGTAAAAAGTCAGTTCAGGTAATTCAGTTTCACTTACTGCCTCATATCTTTCATATATAATCTCACATGGTATACTACTGCATTAACAGTATTTATTAAAAGTAAAACATTAGATTTTCTCCAGAGAAAGATTTAAGATTATATTTTATGTTTTAGGCAATGATTTGAATTTAGTGCATTTGTATTGTTTGTGGATCTTTTAGCTTTATATGTTCATATTTTTATTGATATGTAATGTAATAAGTATCTAAAAAATAGATGCTCTAACCAAAGAATTTTGCCTCTAGCCTATAAATGTCTTAATTATTTTCATGATTTAAAATAATACTGCTGTTAGTATATTTGACATTTAGTAATGCTTTCAAAAGAAGATAATTTTTCATAAATTATTAATTTTAGGTGCTGTTTTTCAACCCTAAACTTTTGACCAAGAATGAAACTCTTTGAAAATTAAGATGCCAACAGGTAATTTCTTGTAAGTTTATATTCTTGTCGTAGAAATAGAACCAAAAACCAAATGTATATGAAGGCTATATTTCCATCATCTAAAATTGTCCTAGAAATATGAAATACCTTAGTTTTGAAAGACCTTCCTTTATAACATGAAACTGTTTCATTTTAGACTTATTTTATCACTTTTTACAAACTGGCAAATTCTGTCTTACTCTAAATCTGGTAACAGCCATACAACTAAGTAAAGGAAATCATACTTAAAAATAGACTCAGAGATAGTGATTCAGGTTAGGTGAATATTCTTTACTGTTAAAGTATCAGGTATTGAAACATGACTGGTTATAATTCTTTTAAAAACAAGGACATTAATTTCAGCTACGGGAAGCATTCTGTGATAGCTACACTCTACCCTCAGTGGAAAACCGTATGTGATGGCTCTCATGATTCTAGGGTAATGTAGTGTCCACTAGGATTTTATTTGCTAGCCAAACTATTTGTGAAAAAATTATAAGCATTACCTTATTAAAAGTTGTTTGGTTGTAAAAAAGCATGACATTGTGTAAAAAGGAAAAAATCTAAAAGATTAGTTCTCGTTGGTTTACTTTCTTTTTTCCCACTAAAATTATTTATTCTGTTTTCCTCTTAACATTTTTATACTTTTATAACAGATTTTTCTCAATTCTAAAGTAAGAGGAAAGTTCTAAAATTTCAGATTTAGATGGTGAAGATATTTGGTTCAATAGCAGTTATAACTTAAAGGTATTGATATCTTAGTGGCAAATAAATGCTAGGCAACTTTTTTAAATTAGTATGCTATTTTTAAAATGCCAAATTAGAATAATGCCATTTTCTTCTTCACGGAAGATTCTACGTTATTTTCTGGACAGAAACAATCAGGAACCAACAATGTGCAGTTTTAAAGCAATGTAATTCCCCCTTCAGGACTGAAAGATAAAGCGTTTATCAGTTTGTTCTTCTAAATCATGAACAGTAGCATATAGTAGCATAATGACTCAACGAATATTCTACTATGGTTATTTCTAAATTTTTCTAATTTTTTTTTTTTTACTTTATAGTGATTTTTATTTTTTCCATTATAGCTGTCTGTCTAATAGTTTTGATGGGACTATTAGAGAAGGAAGGAGAGGTTCTGGGAGAGAAAAGGAAGGCAAAGAGAGAAAGAAGCATAAAGGAAAGGTCAAAGATAAAGGGGAGTTCTTGTAAAGGAAAAAAGAGAAATGGAGGTTTATTTTCTTAATAATCTGAAAATTTTGGCTGTATATCAGAAAATGACTTAGGTTTTTTAATTCTGCTCAGAACTAGATATGTCTTTATTGTTACTATTACCTAAATCCTCTTTCAACTCAAAACCTAATAACATTTTTTAATTTTAAATTATTTGTCTATAGAAATATTTTTAAATGATTTTGAACATCAGAATTTTCTAAATAATCTAAATTTTCTTCTACAGCAATTTCAGACTTTTACTGTATTTGAGACCTTGAAAGATAGGAGAATAAATATACGCTTGGGACAGAGGAACTCCAAGCAAAGCTGCAAAATCTCTGTATTAAATGAGAAAGACCACTATTTATTTTAAGATCCTAATTGCTTCCTTTTACTCTATTATAGAGATTCCCTATTTCTGTAATATAGCTTATAATTCCACTGTAAATTGATGGTCATATCTTCAAGATGATTAATTTTTTTCCTCAGAGGGCTAGAAGTCCCTGCTAATCAAATAAGGAATAAGAGTAAGTCCTTCATTTTAAGAAACAATTCTTCATTCTGATTTTTAGAATTGCTGTTTCAGTCTAAGATAGTCCTTTTCCGTGTTTTGTGAGAAAAACTGTAATTTGTCTTTCTCTATTTTATTTTTGTATATATTTTAGATCACGAAGAGCCCTGTGGTCCCAGTCACAGGTCATTTTGCCTGAATGGAGGGATTTGTTATGTGATACCTACTATTCCCAGCCCTTTTTGTAGGTGAGTGAAATGAACTGGGGAGATGGTGATTTTATTTTTTATCTTCTATTAACTTCTCTGAGAAGTGATAAATATTGAACAAAGACTGTAAGATGAGAAAGTGTGAGGAACACTCTTCATGTTTATATAGAACAAAATTATGATTTTATTTTTTTATTTATTAATTTTTATGGCTGCACCCACAGTGTATGGATGTTCCTGGGCCGGGGATTTAATCTGAACCTCAGCGCCAGCCACAGCTGCAGCAATGCTGGATCCTTTAACCCACTGCACTGGGCTGGGGATTGAACTCCCTCCTCTGGAGCAACCCAAACTGCCATAGTCAGATTTGTAAGCCACTGCACCACGAGGGAACTCCCAAAATTATGGTTTTAAAAGGAAAACAAAGCAAAGTGGCAAATCACAATCTCAAAGTGTTTATTTTGAAAATTGGTAGTAGTAGTTTCAAGCCTAGTCAGATTTTTAAAATTATTAAATTTTAATGATTATCATTTTAGTGAACTCTCTATGATTTTAGCAATGTAGGGAAGACAGTCTATACTTAATATTAGTGTCAAAACAGCAAGAAGATTCACTACTGTGAGAAAGCCCAACATGAAATATTTGGCTTTGAGTTTAGAATAAACACATGATAACTGTTGGTACCAAACATCATTTGATATATTAAAAAGAGGATGAAGAATTAAGTTTTTTTAATGGTGGCAGCAAATTAAAAAAGAAGGGTGTCATAGTCACTATTGTTTTAAAATATATGATTTACTTTGGGAGTATAATTATAACCAGTAATGAGTAAAAATCTTGAAAATAGTTTTTGTATAGCTGACTTCTTGTGAATTTGATTGAGTAGGATATAAGGGGTTATAGTAAACCCCTTTTAATATATGAATTAGCGATGTAGTATTAACAATTATGTCCATAGATTTTAGCAGAGCTAACATCTAAAGACTCCAAGTATGTGTGTTAATTATTCTGTTTTGTTATTTAAATGAAATGAGAAGTATATAATCTAGATTTAAGATCTCACTAAATAAGGGGATAGGAAAGTAAAATTCATAGGAAAAATGAAATATATTGGGATTTAGTGTGGAGGAGAGGCAGAGAAACAACCTTATAATTATCAAGAAGTTTTTAGGAGTTTTCATGGAGGGAATAGTTACTAAGTATTTTTCCTCTCAAGTGAAAAAGGAAAGGGATAGAGCAACAGATTAACAATTATTTTTCACCTACCAGGTGCTTCTACATTATTTTAAAATTTAATCCACTTATTAAGATATTTATATATGATAAACTACATTCAAAGTGCACAATTGATGAAGTTTGACAAATGTTTATACCCGTGAAACCACCACCAACACAAAATGCAAAACATTTCCGTTTCCCTCCCCCAGTTTCTTTTCTAACTGTATTCTTTATTTACATTTTCATATTTCATTCTCACAAAAACCTTAGAGAAAAGGAGGAGAGGAGACCAAGGAAATAGAAAAATAAGGGGAAAATGAAAAATTAACTGACTTGCTGAAAGTCATACAACTAGGAAAAATTAATGGCCTTGGAATACAACTCCCAAGATTCACTTAATCTTATGACATAATCATTCTGGATTCTTTATAAGGAGATATGGCATGTGGCATTCATAAAACAAAACCAAAATGCTTATCATATGGTTATTTAAATGCTTATTTAATAATTAACAGATACTAACATTTTGTATCTTGGTCTTGATGATGGGTGAAAAAGCTGTCTTTCCCAGAATCGAATTGCCTTTGCATCTTCGTCAGAAATCAATTAACCATATTTGTGTGGGTCTGCTTCTGGACTGTTCTGTTCCATTAATCGGTATCTCTGTCTTTCACCAATACCAGATAGTCTTAATAATTGTAGCTTTATATAGTAAGTGAAGTCAGGCAATGTGAGTCCTTTGTTCTTCAGCTCACAGATCTTTAGCCTTCTTTTCTAACAGACCATACTTAATGTTAAAAATTTCCAAATACTGCATACATCGTAACTCCGTCCTATGAATTTTATATCCTGTTGTTTAGTTTAAGTTTAAATTTTTTTACATTATGATCTCTTCCCTAACTCTGTGTTTTTTATTATACTTTAATATTTATATCTAATTTAATTGCATTATAGTCAGAGTATGTGTCCTATCAAGCTGTATACTTAGTATTTGTCTGTATTCTAAATATCTGTTATACTGCACTGAATAAGTTGAAAGAATGAGTTCAGTACTGAAATTTGGAGAATCATTGAAATGGGAAGAACCCTAGTGTCTTAGTTCAGGCTCCTGTAACAAAATACTATAAATAACAGAAGTTCGTTTCTCATAGTTCTAAGGGCCAAAAAAGTCTGGGATTATGGTCCCAGCCTGTTTGGGTTCTAATGAACTCCTGCTTCCTTGTTTGCAGAGGTACCTGGGTAGGACTTTTGACTGGCAGATTTATTTTTAGGAAGAGCTGGTAAGGAGCCAGCTGTCAGACCGCAGAGACAACATATGGCAGAATGAAGAGGACCTTCTTCTAGATGTAAGCAAATTACAAACCACAGGCCAGGTTGTTTTTGTATGACCCCTGAGCTAAGAGTACTTTTTGCTTTTTAAAGGATTGTAATGGAGTTTCTGTCGTGCCTCAGTGGGTTAAAAACGTGATATAGTGTCCATGAGGTTGCAGGTTTGATCCTGGGCTTCACTCTGTGGCTTAAGGATCTGGCATTGCCACAAGCCACGGCATAGGTCACAGATACAGCTTGGATCTGGCATTGCTGTGGCTGTGGTGTAGGCTGGCAGCAGCAGCAGCTCCGATTAAACCTCTAGTCCCAGGGACTTCCATTTGCCACGGGCCATAAAATATATATAATTAAAAATAAAGGGTTGTGAAAAACAGAAAAATACAGAGGATTATACTACACATGGCAGGGAGAGAGAACTCTCCAGAGTCTCTTTTATAAAGGCACTAATCCCATTCATGACGGTTCCGTCCTCATGACTTAATCACATCCCAAAGCCTCCCTCTCCTAATACTATCATATTGGGGTTATGATTTGAACATATGAAGTGTGTGTGGGGCATGACAGACATTTAATCCATAACACTTAGGTTGTCACTCTGCTTTTGTATTTTGTATTGACACGTTTTTAGTTTATTTTCAAAAAGTGACTAAAGATAGAGAATGGGCCACTTTGTTACTGGACCCTTTCAGCAAGCACTAGGGCAGCTTAGGAAAGAGGGTGACTGACAGAGCATGTCATTTTGATTGAGCACATCACCTTATTATTAAGAGCCCCCTCTGGATAGAAGGCCATTTCATATGCAGTCACAGGAGACCAAAGATCTTCACAGTCTGCGCACATTCTGAAACATCCACCTGCCTACTTCTCCCCCAGATTTTCTTGTTACCTATCTTCTGGTCATGTTATTTCCCTCCCTGACCATCCAGCCAAATTTTTAACAGCTGCACATAGGTCTTTATAGATCTTTAGAGCCCCTGCCCATGGATCCATACTTCTTGCCATCTTTTTAGACAAAATGGACAGGCAGTGTCCTGCTTGAAGTTTTGTTCCCTGGGAGGACTTTCCTTTATCACTGACCATTAGTCCCCCCTGAGTAGGGGTGTGATGCTGTAGCTGTCCACTTTTAGCACCAGGATATTGGACAGATGCATTTATAAACTAGGCTTGAACACTGGCTTCCTTAGCTAGTTATAAGGAACTTTAAGGACTCTGTGGTCATCTGATGTCTTTTGGTGGCATCACCTGTAGTCTATGTGGCCTACACAGGAGAGCAACCATAGAACTTTTCAAAGGTACAGGTGCTGTCCTTACTAATGTATTTACCAATGCCTAATGACAGGAGCGCCTTCTAGATTTTTGTGGGAGATACAGTGGTAAAGTGGTCATGCAGATCACACTCCAGCATTCCTAACCCTAAGCCTTTATGTTCCCTTATTTATAGGAAACCATGGGGGCACCAGCATTTTATTTTCATTAAATGTAGGCCACTGAGTCCAAGTTTCAGTTAACTAATCAAACTGTTGGCTCATACAATGGGAAGCAGCCCTAACACATTAAATCCATAATCTCTATTAAGTGCACCCATATCAATAAACTTATCCCTCTTTAGTCTTACACTCTTAGAATTATTCTTGCACGTATTCCCAAGGATACACACACTACACACACACACACACACACACACACTAATGTATTTCTCTTGAATGTGTAAGCTTACCCCTCTTGGGTCATAGGGTGTACATTATTTTCTGGATAAGCTGATGTTTGACCCTAATTAATGGTCTAGTAGAAATAAGGGTTGATTTTGGTGAATCTGGAGGAGAATGAATGTCTTCTTGCCATGCATTTACTCCAAGGGAGGTTATCTTAGAGTTCCTTAAACAAAGGAAAGCTACCTTCCTCAGACACAGGAAGGCCAGCTACTTCCACTGTTAAGGGACTAGGTCATTTGAGATTTCCTCTCACCTACCACATGTCCTCATTTCAGGTTTCAGGGGCCCATTCTTTAACAGTCAGTGCCCTGATATTCACATGAGAAGCTTAGCAAGACTATGAACCCAAATAGTATTGTAATTCAGTAGCATGAACAAAGTAAATTTTGCATTTTCAGCAAAATCAGCACTGTGGCTGTAAGAAATGGAGGATTATTTTAGGGCTACAATAGGCGCTTTTCAGTTCCCAGACCAAGATTTGAACTTATTTTCTTTCCGTAAGTGCTTTAGAGCATTTAAGACAATCTATCTCATAGCTAGTGCTTATGGTCGTCATTAATGCCGTAGTAGCCAAGAGTTCTTAAGTTACTTACTGTAGTTGGTATTGCCGAGGTATCAGCTGCCTCTGTACACCGATGCCAAACAGAAACACAGAGACAGAGTTGGAGGAAACAGAAAAAGAAACTTTAACTGCCAGGCAGAGTAGAACACAGCAGGCTAGTGCCTCAAGGTCTGTGCCTGCCCCTTAGAGAGGGTAGTGAGGTGTCTTATAGTATTTGAGGAACAGGGTGTGATCAGCTCATGGACATTTTTCTGATTGGTGGGTGGTGAGATAATTGGAGTCAGCGTCATCAGCCTTCTGGTTCTACCTGTTCTGAGGTCTAAGTGCTTTCGGGCAGTGTAGAATTAACTTCTTCCACCCGGTGGGGGTTTCAGCACCTGCAAAATAGCTTCAGGGACATGGCTCAGAATATTATCTATAGTCTTTGAAGAACTAAAGGTCTTTGAGTTTGTTGAATGGCTGAAATGTTATTACTGTTTCTTTTTTTCTCTGTATTTTTTTTCACTTAGCTGATTAAATTGGTTCTTTGACTAAAGTTTTTTTGTAGATAAAAAGGCAGGTGGAGGATATGAGTAGGGCTCTACTCTGGGAAGGCCTCACAGGGTCCTGCTCGGTTACGTTGGTACTTCATCACAACTAATGTGCTGCTACTGCATGCTGTGGATTAATAGCCTCCCAGATCAATCCCAGAATCTTACCCTTGAAGTTCTATTTCCTGCCAGTACCAATTCTATTTCAGTTAGGTCCAGTCAGGAGACAGAAACCAAAATAGTAATTTGAACAGTAATTTGAATATCAAATATATAAAGAATCATTGAATATGTAGAAGAGGATTACTTACTAATAAGGGTATAGTGAAACCTAAAGAATATAGGAATGACGGACCTCTAGCCTGAGAGGAGGTGCTATACCTAAGGAAGAAACAAACTTAGTGAACACCTTGCCCGCCACCCACGTTGAGATTCAGACCTCATTGAAGAGGGGAAGGCAGTGTCTTACTGGATGGGGAAGAAGCTTGCGAAGGTGCCTTGGGCTAGTGCCGGTGATCTTTCTTCTTTCTTTAATAAACATCTAGTGTTATAATTTCTTTTGAAATCACTGTTTTCGTTACCACCATTTTTGATGTGTTTTTGTTTTTATTTAGTTCATTTAATTTCTAATTTCCCTTGCTACTTCTTTGATTCATAGGTTATTCAGAGTGTGTTGTTTAGTTTCACAAAGATTTGGGGATTTCTAGGTACTTTGTATTATTGATTTTTAATTTGACATTATAGATCTTTAATTTAATGTTGATGTTATAGATCTTGTATGATTTGAAGTCCTTTAAATTTATTGAGACTTGTTTTAGGCTCATAATATGACTAGCATACCTATCATCTACCATGTTCCATGTATACTTGAAAAGTACGTGTAGTACGATTTTAATGAGTGGAGTGTTTGATAAATGTCAATTAGATCTAATTGATAGTGTTGTTCAGGTCTTATATGTTTTTAACTGATAATCTGTCCTATTGAAATTTACAATTATAGTTGTGGATTTTTCTATTTTTTATTTCTCCTATTTATGTTTCATGTATTTTAAAGCTTTGCTATTAGGTGCAAAAACAGTTTAGGATTGTTATGTTCTTTTGATGAATCGGCCACTTGATCCTTATGAAATGGCTGTCTATCTCTAATTATATTCTTTTGCTCTAAACTTACTTTGTCTCATTTTAATATAGGCATTCCCACTTTCTTCCCTTTAAAAGAATGTTTTAATAATTCCTCTTAATTGCCTTTGAATTAGCTGTAATCTCTTTGCCTCTGTTTGTTTTGATGTGGTCACTTTTGAGTTTTAGAATGCATCTTATCATAGTCTACTTTCAATTAATATTATATCACTTCAATTATAAAAACCTTTTAATAGTATCCCGTATTCCCGTCTTTTGGTCTTTCTGCTATTATTGCCATATATTTTAAGTCATCCTGTTATAAAAATCCCACAATACATTATTATTTTTTTTGGCATTAACAGGAAAATCAACTCTTAAAGAGATTTATAACAGATGAAAAAAACTTTTTCTATGTCTTTCCTTAACATGCTCATACTTTCTTCAGCCATTTTAGAATGGAATTCATTTATTTTTCTTTTTATGGCCACACCTACAGCATATGGAGGTTCCCAGGCTAGGAATCCAATCGGAGCTGTAGCTGCTGGCCTATACCACAGCCACAGCAACGCCATATCTGAGCCATATCTGCAACCTACACCACAGCTCACAGCAACGCCAGATCCTTAACCAACTGAGCGAGGCCAGGGATCCAACCTGTAATCTCTTGGTTCCTACTCAGATTCGTTTCCGCTGTGCCACAACTGGAACTCATGGAATGGGATGTATTTATAATAGCTCTTTTAATATCTTTGTTCACTAATTCTATTGTGTCATTTCTGGGTTTGTTTCATTGTTTGTATTATTTTAAATAATTTTTAGCTTTTTCCTAGGATGTTGTTAATTTATTTGAAAACCATATGATCCTTTAGATCTGTTTTTGAACTTAGTGAGACTAGAGAAATTTTTAAGCTAGATATAGTTTACCCCCGATACGGAGCCAATGCCATTCTGAATATACTACCCGATACTCGTGTTTTACAAGGTTTCTCTACTCTGGCTGTTGGGAGCATGAACTGTTCCAGCCTTGTGTGAATTTCATGAGTTTTTTTACCTACTTTTTTCCTTCAGCCTTGATTGTTTTCCTGACACGTGTGTGCTGATCTATATTGTATCCGGTTGAAGACTTAAGTAGAACTCTGCAGATCTGTGGAGTTTTCTCTCACTGGGCAGTTCTCTGTCTGGTCATCTGCTATGTGAAATTTAGCTGCCTTGGTCTCCTCATACTCTAAACTCTGTCCCTCAGATCAGGAAGACCCGCTTCCACCTAAATGTCTCTCCCTGTGCTGTAGCCTGGAAATTTTCTCCAGCCAGTAAATGGTGGTAATTATAGAGTTGACCTCATTTATTACCCTCCTCTCAGGGATCCTGTGCTGCCTCTTGTCCAATATGTGTGACATGGTTTTATATTTTTTGTCTTTATTTTTTTTTGTTGCTTAAGTAAAAGGATAAATTAAGTACCTATTACTCCATAATGGCTGAAACAGAAATCTCTACATTGATTTTTGAATGTTTAACCAATCTTGCACTCCAGAGATAAGCCCCATTGTTTTATGTTATTCTTCTTATGTATTATTAAACTTGATTTTCAGGTATTTTGTTTAGGATTTGTGCATGTGTATTCAAGAGAGTATTGGCCTGCAGGTGTTTTTTTTTTTTTTTTTCCCCTAATGCCCTTTCTGGATTTTGGTATCAAGGTTATTTCAGCCTTATAAACTGATTTTGATAATGTTCCTTTTTTTTTTCTCTTGACAAAATTAGTGTTGTTTGTTAGATGCTTAGAAAGACTTATGAGACCATCTAACAATAGACTGTTATAAATTGTGTACTTGCTACCTTTAACAGAAATAGGAAATTCAGCTTTTCTTTATTCAAGTGCTAGTTTTGATAAGCTGTATTTTAGGAATTTTTCCATTTCATAAGATGTAAAATGTATTGGAATAATGTTCATATTAGTCTCATTACTTTTTTTTTTTTTTTTTGCATTATAGCTGGTTTACAGATTTTTGTCAGATTTTCCAACTGCACCATGTGGTGACCCGATTACATGTACATATATGGATTTGTCACATGTAATTAGATATAGTTCCCCGTGCATTACAGTTGGAGCTCCCTGCTATTCCATCATTAAAGCACTAGTTATCCCCACTCCCTCCCACCCCTCCCCCACCCCTCCCCCGCCCCCTTGGCAACCACAAGTCTGTTCCCCAAGTTCGTGATTTTCTTTTCTGTTGAGATGTTCATTTGTGTAGTGTTTTAGACTCCAGTTATAAGAGATTTCATATGACATCTGTCTTTCTCCTTCTGACTTGC
>PVHT021183629.1:20444225-20499707 GCA_004024745.2 Catagonus wagneri
AACAGTTGAAGAAAATGGAACACTCCCAAAGACATTCTATGATGCCAACATCACCTTAATTCCAAAACCAGACAAAGATACCACAAAAAAAGAGAACTATAGGCCAATATCGTTGATGAATATAGATGCAAAAATTCTCAACAAAATTTTAGCCAACCGAATCCAACAGCATATCAAAAAAATCATACACCATGATCAGTCTCATTACTTCTTAAACATCTGAAGAGTCTGTAGTGATGTTCACTTTTAATTTCTGATATAGACATTTTATGTTTTTTTCCTAAAGGTTTATTTATTAATGTTTTCAAAAACAACTTTAAGCTTCATTGATTTTCTGCATTGCATTCTTGTTTTCTATCTCGTTGACTTTTTTTTTCCATTTAAACTTTTTTTTTTTTTAATGGCTGCACCTGCAGCATATGGATATTCCAAGGCCAGGGACTGAATCCAAGCTGCATCTGTGACCTGTGCCACAGCTGTGGCAATGCTGGATCCTTAACCCACTGGGCCAGGCGAGGGATCAAATCCACACCTCCACTATCCAAGCTGCTGCAGTCAGGTTCTTTACCCACTGCTCCACAGTGGAAATTCTTCCATTGAAACTTTTTATTTAGAAATTGACCTCAAACCCCATCCCCATCCCAAATCAGATAACTTCGAGTCAGTTCGGCCCTTAGATCATGTCTCACGATCATTTGTTTTTACACAGAAGAAATCAAATGGTGTAGTCAGCTTTTT
The DNA here is from genome assembly GCA_004024745.2 of Catagonus wagneri. Taxonomy (NCBI): domain Eukaryota; kingdom Metazoa; phylum Chordata; class Mammalia; order Artiodactyla; family Tayassuidae; genus Catagonus; species Catagonus wagneri. Next base: position 20,444,964 of record PVHT021183629.1, read on the forward strand.
CTGTTTAACATTATCTCATAAATGCTTTTTTACAATGCATCATTTTCTTGATAGTGATTATTTTAATGTCATTTTAATGAAGTTTAATTGGCACACAGCATTCCATTAGTTTCAGGTGTACAATGTAATGATTAGACCTCTGTATACATGAATCTGGATGTCTGTCCTTCCTTAGGTTAGGGAAGTTTCAGCCATTGTTTCTTTGAATAAACTTTCTGCCCCTTCCTCTCTTCTCCTTTTGGGATCCCTATAATGTGAATGTTATTCTTTTTTTTCCCAAGCATAAATGTGTATTTTAAATTTTATAGTAAACAAATATCCTTCTAAGTGAAGATTTCGCCTTATTTCCAAATAAGATAATGTTGAACTACCTTATGATGAATTTGACATGACCTTTTTTTGGTAAATACAGTTGTGAAAATTGAGTTACAGACTTTCTTTTAAAAACTTCCCCGCTTAACATGCATCTCTTTCTGAGATTGTTCAAGACAGTTTGGCACACTAAGGCAGCAATGTCCAGGAAGATAATCTCCATTTATCTCTTTAGTTTAAAGTTTAATGTCAAAATAAGGTCTTAAAAGAGTCCTTTCACAAAAAATAAGGCAGCGTTATGCTGTAAAAGCATCAGTTCTTTGTCAAAGATTAGTTCTTCTGTTCTCAGCCGTCGTCACTACCAGTCAACATCTTTAAAGATTGTTTTTTTTTCTTTGTAGCGACATCTACATGCAGCTTATTGGCTGTTATTCTGCTTGATGGTGTCTCATTAGTCCTGTAAGCTGTCTTCACTTTTTAAAATCCTTTTTCTCTTTGCTGCTCTGTTTTGGTGAGGTCTACTGCCCTGTATTCCAGATCAGTGATTCTCCTTCATCTAGTCAGCTGTTGAACCCCTGTAGTGTGTTTTTTAGTTAAGTGATTGTATTCTTCAGCTCCCTGACTTCTGGTTTGGTACTTTCCTATATTTTCTGTTTCTTTTTCTTTCTTTCTTTTTTCGGTCTCTTGTGTTTTTAGGGTCATACCCATGGCATATAGAGGTTCCCAGGCTAGGGGTCGAATCAGAGCTACAGTTGCCAGCCTACACCACAGCCACAGCAACACAGGATCCGAGCTGGGATCCGGGATGCATCTGCGACCTACATCACAGCTCATGGCAATGCCAAATCCTTAATCCACTGAGTAAGGCTGGGAATCGAACCCACATCCTCATGGATGGTAGTCGGGTTCATAAACCTCTGAGCCATGACTGGAATTCCTATTTTCTATTTCTTTATTGAAGTTCTCTGTGTTTATCCATTCTTCCCCCTATTTGGTTAGCATCTTTTTGGCTATTACTTTTGACTGTTTATCAGGTAAATAACTTACCTCTATTTCACTTAGTTGTTCTTGTTTTATTTTCCTGGGATTTAGCTTGTTTCGTTTGTATCATATTCCTCTGTTTCCTCATTTTTCTTGACTCTTTCTTGTTTGTTTCTGTGTATTAGGCAAGACGGCCATCTCTCCAAGTCTTGATGGAGTGGCCTTGCACAGGAGATAAACTTTGTTGTTTAATTTTGCCCTGGTTCTTCATTGTCTCTGCAACTGTCTTGCTTTTGTTTCAGACCTATGAGGCTCAGAAATGCAGTCTTCTCTAGCCACCAGAGCCTGGCACTCAAGGGTTATCCCCTTGGTGGGCTGCACATGACTACTGGTTTTGGCAGGGCCTTGGGAGAAGCACAGGGGACAGGGTTCATGATTGTCACCTCTGTCAGGTTAAATGTTTGCATTTATTTCTTATAAGTTGCTTAAGGGTGCTTCTTGATACATAATGAGCAATCAATAAATATTTGTGGAATGAATAAAGAACTCTGTACATATGGAGGTTTCTTTTTAGTATTTTCCTTAGGGTAGCTTTCTAGGGCTGGAATAAATCAGTCAGTATGAGTCATTGTATTGCTATTGTTACGTATTTTCATGGTAGACAGTATGGAGTTCTGCTTAAAAATACAAGGTTTGGACTTCAACATAGCTGTAAGGCTGGCTTGCCCATACACGCTGTGTGCTGGTGGACTAGTTGCCTCATGTCTCTGAGTGACAATTGACTCATCTGTGAAATTGGAGAAACACAATCCTCCTGCACAAAGATGGTTATGAAAAATGTAGGCACAAGTAGTGTTAGCTAATTTCATTGATTTCTGTTCTTTATTTGCTTTCTTCCATTTCCTTTTGGGTTTGATTTTTCTCTTTGAACTCACCAGTGGATGTTATTATAAGCGCAGTGCTAAGGCAGATAACCTTCACATGTAAATCTGCACATGTGAAGTTATATATCGTAAATAAATTCCTGGGCAGTGAGATTTCTGGGTTAAAGATACATACATCTGTGGTTTTAATAGGTGTTGCCAAATTGTTCTTTATGAGGATTATAATACTGTTTTGAACTCCCACCTGTAATGTATTTGAGTACCTATTTCCCTTGCAACAGAGTTGTCAAACTTCAGGATTTTTGCCAATCTGATAGATGAATTCATAGTATCTCAGTGTTCTTTTCATTTATGTTTTCCCAATTATAAGTAAAATCAGGCATCTTTCATTGTTTAAATACTAATTATAAATCTCTTCAATTAAGTATTCATATATTTGCTTATTTTAAAAAATTGTGTTATTGATCCTTTTTATTTCTAGAAAATTTCTTATATTAGGGAGGCTAGCCTTTTGTGTATTGCATTAATTTAAAATAATTATTTACAGTTTATTATGTTCTTTTTACCTAGTCATTGGTGTTTATTTTTCCATACAGTAGGGTTTTTTTTTGTCTGTAGTCAAAATTCTCAGGCATTTTTTCCTTAAATTTTGAGTTTGAGTCATACTTAAACTCTAAGCTTATAAAGAATTTTCCCGTTTGTTGCAGGTTCTTTTTAAAAATTAAATATTTATTTACTTGGATTATGTATATGGTGTGAGATATAGATCCAGATTTATTGTCTTTAATATAGCTATCCAGTCTTCCCAACATTAATGATTTAAATATCATAATTCCCCTTAGAGTGTCATCCTCATGAGGACAGGAATTTTTATTCATTTGTTTACTGCTGGAATAGCTTCTAAAGCATAGTAAGCACTTAATAAGTATTAAGTTCATGAATTTCCCCCACTGGTTTTAAATATCAACTTTGTTATATACTGAGTTTCATATATATTTGATTCTTATTGGAATTTCTCTCATTTTCATTTGGTCTATACATCTGTTCATGTGCTGGTAGCAACCTCTTTTAACTGCTGAATCTTTATAGTGAGATTTACTATATAAGTCTAGTTTTTGTGGTGTCATAGCCCTTACCATCCTTGCTTTTTTATTTTTTCATATGAGCTTTAGAATTAATCTGTCCAGAAGAAAAAACTGTGGTTTTTTTGAGGGGTTAATTGCATTACATTGATAAATTCACATAAGGAAAAATTTTTTTATAATGCTGAAACCTTTTTTCCAAGAACAGTACATATCTTCTTACTTATTCAAATCCTCTTTTGTGTCCTTCAGGGGTGTTTTAAATTTTTTAATATAGGTTTTACACATTTCTCTAGTTTTTTCCTATATGTTATATTTTTTGCTCTGAATATAAATCAGTTTTTATACGTAAACTTAATAAGTGTCATGTTACTCCTATGTTTAAAACGCTTCATTGACTCTCCTTCTCACTCAGATAAAGGACAGAGTCCTATAAAACCTTAATGATATAGCCACATTATTTCTCTGACCCTGTATCCTCCTTCTCTCCTGTTGTTCAATCTACTTCAGCCACACTGGCATCTTTACTGCTCCTAGTGCCAAGAAGGTTCCTGACCATGAGATACTGTCCTGGTTTTTCCTTCCATCTTGATTGCTCTTCCACAGGATATCCCTATGGCTAACTTGCTCACATGCCTCATGTCTTTACTGTAAATTTCTGAATGAAGCCTCCCAGACAACTTTTTAAAAAATGAAACCTATTCTCCCATTTTCACTTTCTTTCTCCACATCTTTTATCTACTAAAATATAATTTCTAATTTACCTTATTTATTATATTTATTAGCTACTTTCTATCTCCCTAATCTAGATTATAAACTCTACAGATTTTTTAAAATTAAAATTTGAAAAAAATTATTTTATTCTATGATGTTTCCCATGCATCTAACATAGGCATAGAGTAATAATTATCTATTGAATGAATGAATGCCCCACTACTTTGCTGAATTCTCTTATGGCTCATAATAATTTTTCAGTTGATTCTCTTGACTTTCCCATCATGTAGAGTTGAAACTGATAGTGATCTGATACCCAACATAAGCGTTATATTTTTTGTGCAGCTTTTCTTAGAATAAACTATTCTCCATTTTACCGCTGTGGCAGAGTCTGTTGGTGTTTTAATAAATACCTATGGCCTCACTTGTTAGTTTTGGTTCATGTGATTGAGTTCTGGGACAGTGTGGTATGGGAAGGATTCAGATCACTTCCATACCTGGCCTGAAACAGCTATCTTTAGCCTGTCTTTTTCCTGCCTCAGTGACTTTGGAGGCCATATTTTCCTGAAAGCAGACTTAAGAGATGGAGAAGGGCTGCCTGTCACTGTTCATTAGACTGTAAATGTAAGTAAGAAGTAAAACATTTTTCAGAGTGCCTGTCGTGGTGCAGCGGAAACAAATCCAACTAGGAACCATGAGGTTGTGGATTTGATCCCTGGCCTTGCTCAGTGGGTTAAAGATCCAGTGCTGCTGTGAACTGTGGTATAGGTCACAGATTTGGCTTGGATCTGGCATTGCTGTGGCTGTGGCATAGGCCAGCAGCTGTAGCTCCAATTAGACCCCATAACCTGGGAACCTCCATGTGCCTCAGGTGCAGCCCTAAAAAGCAAAAAAAAAAAAAAAAAAAAAAAAAAGTAAAACGTTTTTCATGTATTAAGCCACCAATATTTGAGAGTTTAACTCACATTAACTCAAGTCTGTGTCAATCACTTCTCATAAATTAATAAATTGGAGGAGTTCCCTGGTGGCTTAGTGGGTTAAGGATACAGCATTGTCACTGCTGTGACTCAGGTCACTGCTCTGGCATGGGTTTGGTCCCTGGCCCAGGAACTTCCACATGCCATGGGCATGGCCAAATAAATTAATAGGAATGGTTATTTTAGACATTAGTCTCTGTAAGCCTAGTCAATATGTTTGTGCTTGGGAGAGATGGGCCCTCACCACATTGTGCTTGATTTGGTTCTTAAGCATGGAAGTTGAGAGGATATCTTAAATGGCTTAAATGGAAGCTAGTATTAATTTTACTATTATATGCTCATATTTGTACTCTGTATTTCAGACATCTTTATAACTCTTCACTTCATGATTTGTGTATATTGTGCTCCCTAATAGAATATAGGTTCCTTGTAAGAGATGAATCTTGTATTTGTCTTTGAATTGCCACCATCCAGTGTAGGTCCTGGAACATAATAAATACCAAAAGAAAATGTTTTTTGAGTAAAATGTTGAGGAAAACCAGAATGGAAAAGAGTTTGGGAATCTTATCACTAAAAAACAGGGATATTTAATACCAAGGAAATAAGGCTAAATATAAGATATAAAAGAAATTCTGTGAAGATCTTTGCAGTAGAGTAGATTTGAAAAAAAAGTTATTTGTAATTTTCTACAGAGATGTTATTGAATCTTTTTTTGCTGTTTTTTACTTTACACATTTCCTTCTCTCATTAAGTTTATAACAAATCAGCACTTCCAAAGATCTTACAAACTTTTCTTAGTCTAATAGAGTATTAGAATGGGAAGGAATTCAAATAGGGGAAAGCTGTGAAAAAAGCCTTAAAAATATCATTAAAATTATTTCCTCTATTTTACACCTGCCTCATCCTTTTTACAAAGCATCCCAACCAATATGTGTTAAATGGAAATTCAAAATATAGAGCTAATTCTGGCCATCAGGAAGAAATGTGTAATTCTGATATTTATAGACCTTTATGATGCAAGTCTCATAACACATCTCACTGGGTATATGTAAGGTTTGATCTAGGACCTGTTCATTTTCCCATTCTGATACAACAATTTTGTCTGATTTCTACCAAGGCAGTACCAACAGATGTAGGAATAAATGTAATATTGAGATCTCATACTGTCATTATGTAGATGAATAGTCTAAGCAATTCACTAGTCACTGTAAATATAAATTATTATAAACAAGAATTTGGCACTCCAGTTTTGTGAATGAGTTTCTTTTCTGTTACAGCTTAAGGAACATTTTATGTCAGGGACTGTATTTGATTTCCTGACCTTTCACTAGTGTTCTCTTTTGTCAGTAGTATTCTTTATTCCACTTATGTAGTCAAGCACATCTGATCTGATAAAAAGCAAAGCTAAGTTTTTAATAATATGACAATGTAAAGAATTTCAAACTCTTGTACTTAAAATGATTTGCACTACTCACTGAAGTATTTATTTGTACATCTAGGAAATAAATAGCCCACAAAGTACTGTGTGATCATGGTATTGTATATATAGTCTGGAGATCTCCTCTCAGCTTCCATATTTAAGAGCCAAATTAAGCACATTTTGAGGGTCTGATCTCTCATGAGCACAAATGTATTGACTAGGCTTACAGAGACTAATATCCAAAATAACCATTATGAGGAGTTCCCGCCGTGGCACAGAGGGTTAAGGATCTGATGTTACTGCTGCTATGGCTCAGGTTCTATCCCTGGCCCAGGAACTTCCATATGTGTGGGTGTAGTAAATAAATTAATATAGTAAAATAAGCATTCCACTTTATAAATTTGAGAAGTCATTGACACAGACTTGAGTTAATGTGAGTCACGTAGTCCCTCCCTCTCTGTGTAGATTGTCACACATGGGATGTCAAGTTTATAATTAGAACATTGTTTAGTGACTATAAGGTAAACAAGAAAAGATATATAATTTGCATTTATCACTAGCCTGATGCATTCATTTTCACAAGAAGAATAATCTTGCCTGAGACTGTAACACTTGAAGTCTTCTGGCCATAACTTCTCTATTAGTGCACAGATGGGTACTATTGAGGTTTGCCTCTGTGCCTTTTTTTCCCTTGATTTCTCTTGCTGACCGAAAAGATTGACAAGCTTTTTATTTAGGTATGTTAATATATATTCAGCCATATCCCATTTTTTTTAAAGAAACTTGGCTTTGTTCAGCTGATTCATTGATATTGTAATTCAGTTTTTGTTAAATAACCTTCCTTTATTATAAGTAGCATAGAGCATCTCAGTTTTAACCCTTGTACTTAACACTATCTAAATATAGTTGAGGTGTGTTATAAGTATTACATATTCTTGTATTGCTTATTTTTCTTTGTGTCTTTCTAGTCCGTGACTATCAGAAATATGACTCTTGTAGCTAGTACCATTCTTCTACTTCAGTCTTAGATAAAGCACTTAGATTTCAAATTCTAAGATCCTTTCTTGCTTGATCATCATTAGTATAAGTTCTATTTTAAACCATTTCCTTTATGTAAAGCTGGAGTAGCTTGTTTAAGACTTGGCTACTCTCCTTTACAGATATAATTTATAACCTCTGTGCAAATGTAAATAACACTATGTAAAGACACTGGAGAGTAAAAGTTGGTGAAAACAGAAAAAAGAATTGATGCTTGGAAGAAGAAAATGATTCATTGGCTGAGTTTCCCATTTTTTCTGGGTATTTGCCTGAAGATAGGCCCTAATAAGTGCCACATAAAGTGGATAAATTTGGATAGAAACCTGCATGAAATCACAATATCTGGAAATTGATGAGGGGACATTTTGATGAGAGACACAAAGTGGGAACTCAAGTTCTATATGTAATCTGCCCTGATCTCTGGTTGGTCTTGAACTAGTATATGTAGTGAAGATTCCAGATAGCCCTGATAAGGCTATAAAAAAATGAATAGAAATTTTGGCTACTGCCGCAGTAGAAGAGACAGAATTTAGAGTTTCAGCTAAGCCAGGTTATCCTACCGATAAAACAACAGCAACATCGAATCAGCACAGTTGACTCTTGAACAGCATAGGTTTGAAGTACATGGGTTTGCTTACATGTGAGTTTTATATGTGGATTTTCAACTGGGCAGGGGGTCAGTACCCCTAACTCCCATGTTGTTCAAGGGTCAACCATAATCTAGAGAGGGACATAACAGAATCTAGAGTCTCTACACCTTATCACTTAAGAGGTCTAGGATAAAATTAAAAATAACTAAACATGGAGGTAGAAAGATGTGATCCATACTGAAGCATAGAGAAAAATCTACGGAGTATGACCCTAAGATGCCCTAGATAAGCAGACAAGAATTTTATTTTATTATATTTTTAGCTAAAAGATATATTTATTTTTTATTACTCAATGAATTTTATTACGTTTATAGTTGTACAGCAATCATCACAACCAAATTTTATAGCATTTCCATTCCAGACCCTCAGTGTATCCCCTCATCCCCTAACCTATCTCATTTGTAAACCATACATTTTTGAAAGTCTGTAAGTCACTTGTCTGTTCTGCAAAGGACACTTGTCTGTGTCTGTTCTGCAAAGGACACTTGTCTGTGTCCTTTTTTCTTAGATTCTACATGTAAGTGATAGCATTTGATGTTGGTGTCTCACCGACTGTCTGACTTCACTTAGCATGATAATTTCTGGGTCCATCCATGTTGCTGCAAGTGCCGTTATTTCTTTCCTTTTAATGGCTGAGTAATATTCCATTACGCATATGTACAACATCTTCTTTAGCCTCTACTCTGTTGATAGACATTTAGGTTGTCTTCATGTCTTGGCTATTGTATATAGTGCTACAATTAACATTGGAGTACATGTATCTTTTTGAGTTATGGTTTTCTCTGGAGAGATCAAATGGTAATTCTCTTTGTAGCTCTCTGAGGAATCTCCATACTGTTTTCCACAGTGGTCGCACCAATTTACATTCTCACCAACAGTGTAATAGGGTTCCCTTTATTCCACACCCTCTCCAGCACTTATTGTTTGATGGCCATTCTGGCCAGTGTAAGGTGGTACCTCAGAGTGGTTTTGATTTGCATTTCTCTAATAACGAGTGATGTTGAACATCCTTTCATGTGGTTTTTGGCCATCTGTATGTCTTCTTTGGAAAATTGTCTGTTTAGATCTTCTGCCCATGTTTTGATGGTGTTGTTTGTTTGTTTTTGGTATTGAGCTGCAGAAGGTGTTTATAGATTTTGGAGATTGATCCCTTGTCAGTTGCTTCATTTGCAATTATTTTCTCCCATTCTGTGGGTTGTCTTTTCATTTTGTTTAGGGTTTCCTTTACTGTGCAGAAACTTTTAAGGTTAAGTAAGTTCCACTTGTTTATTTTTGTTTTTATTGTCATTACTCAAGGAAGTAGATCTGAGAAGATGTTGCTGTGGTTTATGTCGGAGTGTGTTTGGCTTGTGTTTTCCTCTAAGAGTTTTATGGTATCTGGTCTTATATTTAGGCCTTTAATCCATTTTGAGTTTATTTTTGTGTCTGGTGTCAGGAAGTGTTCTTTTTTTTTTTTTTTTTTAACATTCCACGCACTTTATTGGTAATTGGTACCAGCAATTTTGACAAAATGTGGGGTTTTTTTATTTTTATTTTTTTTTACATTATACCCAGCTGTACAGCGTGGTGACAGGGTTACACATCACAAGTGGTTAGACATAGTTCACAGTGCTATACAGTGGTATTTTCTTGCTTTGTTCTAATTTTATTCTTTTACGTGTGGCTGTCCAGTTTTCTCAGCACCACTTATTGAAGGGGCTGTCTTTTCTCCATTGTCTATTCTTGCCTCCTTTGTCATAGATTAGTTGACTATAGGTGTGTGGGTTTAATTCTGGGCGTTCTATCCTGTTCCACTGATCTATATTTCTGTCTTTGTCCCAGTACCACGGTTTCAATGACTGTAGCTTTGTAGTATGGTCTGAAGTCAGGGAGCCTAATCCCTCCAGCTCCATTTTTCTTTCTCAGGATGTCTTTGGTTATTCTGTGTCTTTTGTGCTTCCAAACTTTAAAATATTTTGTTCTAGTTCTGTGAAAAATGTCCTTGGTAGTTTGATAGGTGTTGCATTGAATCTGTAGATTGCCTTGGGTAGTACAGTCATTTTGATAATATTGCTTCTTCCAGTCCAAGAGCATGGTATGTCTTTCCATCTGTTCATGTCATCCTTGATTTCTTTCATCAGCGCCTTATGGTTTTCAGAGTATAGGTCTTTTTTCTCTTTAGGTAGGTTTATTCCAAAGTATTTGATTCTTTTTGATGCAATGGTAAATGCGATTGTTTCCCTAACTTCTCTTTCTGATCTTTCGTTGTTAGTATATAGAAATGCAGTTGATTTCTATGTATTAATTTTGTATCCTGCAACTTTGCCAAATTCATTGATGAGCTCTAACAGTTTTCTGGTAGAGTCTTTAGGATTCTGTAGATATAGTATCACGTCATCTGCAAATAGTGATAGTTTTACTTCTTCCTTTCCAATTTGGATTCCTTTTACTTCTTTTACCTTTCTCATTGCCGTGGCCAGGACTTCCAAAACTATGTAGAGTAGTAGTGGCGAGAGCAGACAGCCTTGTTCCTGATCTTAGTAGGAACTGTTTCAGCTTTTCACCATTGAGAATGATGTTAGCTCTGGGTTTGTCATAGATGGCCTTTATTATGTTGAGGTTGGTTCCCTCTATGCCCACTTTCTGAAGGGTGTTTATCAGAAATTGGTGTTGGATTTTGTCAAAGGCTTTTTGTGCATCGAGAAAATCATATGGTTCTTATTCTTCAGTTCGTTAATGTGGTATATAACACTGATTGATTTGCGGATATTGAATAATCCTTGCATCCCTGGAACAAAAAAGAATTTTAAATCTCAAGGTTTTATGCTGAAGGACATAAAAGAAAATATAATCAGGAGTTCCCTTCGTGGCTCAGTGGTTAACGAATCCGACTAAGAACCATGAGGTTGCGGGTTTGATCCCTGGCCTTGCTCAGTGGGTTGAGGATCCGGCATTGCCGTGAGCTGTGGTGTAGGTTGCAGACGTGGCTCGGATCCCGCGTTCCTGTGGCTGTGGCAAAGGCCGGCGGCTACAGCTCCTGTTAGACCCCTAGCCTGGGAACCTCCATATGCTGCAGGTGCGGCTCTACATAAAAAAAGGCAAAAAGACAAAAAAAAATAATAAAAAAAGAAAATATAATCAATGAAGAAATAGATAATTCAGTAGAAAAATAGGAAATAGGAAAAAATAATTACACAATGGAAATTTTAGAACTGGAAAACACAGTACTTGAAATAAAAATTTAACTGGATAGGTTTAACAGCAGGCTGAAAGTAATAGAAGAGTCAGTGTACTTAAAGATAGATTGGTAGAAATTATCTGTTTAAAAACAGGAAAAACATGTTTTTAAAAAAAGAGAAAAACCCAGTGATCTGTGGAACAGTACTAAAAGGTCAATATACTTGTAATTGGAAACCCAAAAGAAGAAGGAGAGAGAGAGTTGTACCAAAAAAAGTATATGTAAAGAAGTTATGGCCCTAAGTTTTCCATATTCAGTGAAAGGCAAATTTGCAAAATGAAACTCCGCATACAGCAAACGGATTTAGGTATATCATAGTCAAAGGGTTGGGGAGAAAAAAAAGGAGAAAATCTTAAAAGCAGTCAAAGAAAATGACAGTACATATGGGGAAACAGTAATATGAATGGCAGCTGACTTTTTATTAGAAGTCATAGAGATCAGAAGAAAATAAAAGGAAATATTTAAAGTGATGAATGAAAAAAAAAAAAACCTGAGCCCAGAACTCTATATCTTGCAAAAATGTCCTTTAAATATGAAGGCAATAATAGCATTATTCATAATAGCCAAAAAGTAGGAAAAGCCTCAAATGTCACTAACTGAAAAATGGATAAGTAAAATGTATATTCATACAGTGGAGTATTATGTGGCAGTAAAGATAAGTACATGCTCATAATACGCTCAGTTTCTCTCTGTGGTTTGCTGAGTAGTGGAGGGGTAAGCTAGTTTTTGAGAATAACATGGAGGGCTCTTTCTTTTTAAATAACAGTGGAATTGGCATAATTGGGAATGATGATAAAATTGGGAACTAAGGGGAGTTCCCATCGTGGCACAGTGGAAACGAATATGACTAGGAACCATGTTGCGGGTACGATCCCTGGCCTTGCTCAGTGGGTTAACGATCCCGTGTTGCCCTGAACTGTGGTGTAAGTTGCAGACATGGCTCGGATCTGGCGTTGCTGTGGCTCTGGCATAGACCAACAGCAACAGCTCTGATTAGACCCCTAGCCTGGGAACTGCTGCAGGTGCGGCCCTAAAAAGACCAAAAAAAAAAAAAAAATTGAAACTAAGGGAAGATAGAGTATATGTAGAAAGGCTGTTAAAAATATGCAACTTGGTTGCATTATTTGGGGAGGCTCAAACTTGTGAAGGTTAAATAATGTAATTTTTCCATTTGTTCTGCATTTTGACTCAAAATAAAGCTGACTTTGCCCATTTCTTATTTTTAAAAAGCCTATAAAAAAATATGTGAAGTACTGAAACATGCTACAACAAAGATAATCCTACAACACAAAATAATTTATTCTAAGTCAAAGAAGGCATTCACAAAATAACCCTTATAGTCTTCCATTTGTTTTAGATGTACAAAATAGGAAAATTTATAGATATTGAAAGATTAATCATGGGGTGGGGAATAGGGGTTAATTGCTAATGTTTGTGGTGTACTTTTAGGGGAGGGAAATGTTCTAAAAGTAGATTACAGTGATAGTTGGTTGCACAATCCTGTGAATATACTAAAAAACATTGAATTGTATGCTTCAAATGGGCAAACTATATGGTATGTGAATTAGATATATCAATAAAGCTGTTAAAAAAAAAAAAGACTGAAGGCAGTATAAAGACATTTTTAGATAAGAGAAAACTAAAATAACTCATGGTCAGCAAGCCTGCATTATAAGAAATGTCCTGAAGGGAAATAATAATAGATGGCAATTTGAATCATCAGAAAGGAATGGTAAGCACTGGAATTAGTGTAAAAAAAATTGCTTAAATCTCAGTTTAGATAAAATAATATGACTATTTAAACTAAAAATAGTAACACTGTATTGTGGAGTTTCTATCTCCTGATGTAAAAAAAAGCACATAGACTTGTTTTTTTTTCTTAATGAATTTTATTACAGTTATAGGTGTACAAAAATTATCACAAGTCAATTTGATAGCATTTGCATCCCAAACCCTCAGTGCATCCCCCCCACCCCCCAGATTGTCTTGTTTGAAAAACCAAAGGTTTTCCAAAGTCTGTGAGTCATTGTCTGTTCTGCAAAGAAGTTCATTGTGTCTTTTTAGTTTCCACATGTAAGCGGTAGCATTGGGTGTTGCTGTCTAATTGTCTGACTGGTTTCACTTAGCACCATAATTTCTAGGTCCATCCATGTTGCTATAAATGTTGTTATTTTGTTCCTTTTAATGGCTGAGTAATATTCCATTGTGTGTATGTACCATATTTTCCCTATCCACTCCTCTGTCGATGGGCATTTAGGTTGTTTCCATGACCTGGCTATTGCATAGAGTGCTGCGTTGAACGCTGGAGTACAAGTGTCTTTTCAAGTCATGGTTTCCTCTGGATAGAGGCCCAGGAGTGGCATTGCTGGATCAAATGGTAATTCTATTTTGAGTTTTCTGAGGAATCTCCATAGTGTTTTCCACAGTGGTTGCACCAGTTTGCATTCCCACCAGCAGTGTAATAGGGTTGGTTCCTTTTTCTCCACACCCTCTCCAGCATTTACTGTTTGTAGACTTTTTGATGATGGCCATTCTGGCCGTTGTAAGGTAGTACCTCATAGTGGTTTTGATTTTCATTTCTCTAATGAGGAGCGATGTTGAACATCTTTTCATGTGTTTGTTTGCCATCTGCATGTCTTCTTTGGAGAATTGTCTGCCTAGATCCTCCGTCCATTTTTTGATGGGGTTGTTTGTTTTTTTTGGTATTGAGCTTTAGGAGGTGTTTGTAAATTTTGGATATTAATCCCTTGTCAGTCGATCCATTTTTAAATATTTTCTCCCATTCTAGCACATAGACTTGTTGATTCAAATCGGAGCTAATACTACTGGTTGGTTTCCATCAGCCATTTTAGACCATTTACACAGGGTTAACATCCAGTGTGACATACAGGAACGTAAACAGTTCTCCATTCTGCTAAAACCTATGCTTTTGTCTGTCAGGAAACTTGGGCATTTTCATATCTTTTTTTTTTTTTGTCTTTTTGCTTTTTTTTATGTAGAGCCGCCGCACCCGCGGCATATGGCGGTTCCCAGGCTAGGGGTCTAACAGGAGCTGTAGCCGCCGGCCTTTGCCACAGCTACAGCAACGCGGGTCCTAGCCGCGTCTGCAACCTTCACCACAGCTCACGGCAACGCCGGATCCTTAACCCACTGAGCAAGGCCAGGGATCGAACACGCAACCTCACGGTTCTTAGTTGGATTCGTTAACCACTGAGCCACGAAGGGAACTCCGCATTTTCGTATCTTAAAAGACTTTGTCACCCGTGAAATCTGTGAAATTTTTACACATAAGTAAGAGCATTAGAAGGAGCTGTGTAAGAAAGAGTCGAGCTATTTGAGGCTAACCTTTTGTTTGGCACATGCTGAAATTGTAGAACTTAGCCCACCCAGCTTCTCAGTCTTCACAGATGTTACCAAAAGAAAACAAAACAAAACCAAAAACAAAGCCAAACCTACCAACAAGCAAAAGCTTAGTTCACATTCTGAACTGCCTTGAATCCAGGGTACTGTTAAGGTCACCATCAAACTCCTTGGTGAGGGAGATACTTTGAGAATTTTAAAAAACCAGTCTATATATTATCATGACCATTTAGGCATGCTTCCTGTAGGGCATCCACAGTGTAGATCTGAAATCTGTGCACGTCTTACTGTTTTGACTGTTGAAGCGTCTGAACAGTGTTGAATGTCATGGACGTCAGCACCTTGATGATTATTCTGAGCCTGAGTAATGTGAGTCTAAAGTCTCTCTGTTGGCAATAGGTTTTAAGAGTACTCTTTGGGCAGCATGCAATTGGTAAGAGGTGGCATGTATGTCAGTTTCTATGATGTTATATTTACATAGCACATTTACTGGAGCAGCCATTTCCAGTGGGTTCCGTTGTTCTGTACCAGCAGAGAATGGATTTGGGGAGACACATAGCATTCTCTCCCACACACTATACACATGTGTTTTCAGACCCTTCCTCTCAACTAAACTCCCTTCCATTCTGAAGTCCTGAATCTCTGAGTAGTTTATAGCTTTATCCAACAGACCCAGATTTGGCTTCTCATGGTCCAGCAACCAATAAACTAGCTACACCACTATCCTATCCAATATACATTGGTGGAATAGGAATAGAATAAACTTTAAAAGTTAGAAAATCCAGGAAAATAGAAAAAATAGCCTATAGCAATTATCATATTCTTAACAAAAGTTGTGAAATCCCTCCTGCTCTTAAGTGAAGTAAATCCCTTGGTTAATCATTCTGGAAGCTCCTCTGGAAAAAGCTACTTAGCCTATTGACCCCTGTGGCCCCCTGACTCTGCCCTGTTGGTACTTTTCTTTTTCCTTATTTTCTTCCAAGGCCACTGCTGACGTAGTTGTTGTAAAGTATATTTCCTAGTAGGGGAGGAGAAAAATCTTTTTCCTCTACCCATCTTAGGTTCATTGGTTGGGGCCCTGCAAATTAGACTAACAAACACAGGTTAACAAGAGAAAATCAAGAGTTTATTAACACATGTTACTGTGAATAAACACTTGAGAGTATTTGGCGATGAGTAACTCAAAGGGTTGTTTTAAACTTGGGTCTAATATAGCATCTGAACGAAGAACAGTCAGTTGGTAGAGAAGTGAAAAGATGAGAAGGAATTTTAGGCTTTCAGGGAGTGCAAACTGTGTGTAAATATGTGAGGAAAAAATAATGGAATGTAAAGATCAGTTAGTAAGTTTTGTTATGTAGATTCCTCTGGTATTACCTCCTGGTTGATTAGAGTCTAGAGCAGTCTGGCAATGAAGAACTGTCCTGCCCTTCCAGGTTCAATTTGGGAAGGCCACTTGCTTAGTCTGATTTTGCCTCAGAGCTGGCTACCATTGTCTGGCAAATATATGAATAAAAGGCCTAGGGCATGGATTATTCCTTAGCAACCGTGTCCTAAGTTAACTTCAGTTTTAGTTACAGAATAAATTCACATGGTCCAACAATTAAGCAATAATAAAAGATATGTAGTAAAAATTACTGTTTCCACCTGTTTCCCTAATGTGTATATTTTCTAGTCAACTCTCACAAGTAACTAATTGTATGTATTGTTTATCTTCATATATTTGCACATATATAAGCCAAAACCAACCTGAAATCTTATTTTCAATCAGTTTTAACACTGTTTTCTACTTTGCTTTTTTCACTTCGTAAGGCATTGTTAGAGCTCTTTCCATGGTAATACACAGAGTGCTGTATTAAAATCGCATAGTGTGTTTTATGCAAGTTCTATGCTGTATTTAATCCTTTTGAGGGACATTTGGGTTGTTTCTGTCTTTTGCTAATGTAAATAGTGCCGCAGTGGATAACCTTAAATATGTACGTAACTTCATGGAGTGCAAGTCAATTCCAAGAATTTGGCTAGGTCAAAAGATTGTGCATTTGTAATTTCGCTGGATATTGCCAAATTGCTTAGCATAGGTGTTCAAATTCCTACCGGCTATTGTTTAAGAGGAACTCATTTCCCAGCGGAGTGTGTTGTCTAACTTTGGACTTTCACCAGTCTGATAGGTGTGAGAAATGGCATCTGAGTGTTGCCTTAATTCACATTTATGTTGTGATAGATGAGGTTGAACCATTTGTATTTATTTTTCTGTCAATTTTTTTCCTTCCCAGTTTTTCTCTTAAGTTGCAGTCTTTTTAGGATTCATTTTTAGGTTTTTTAAAAAAATAGAATGAAGATTTAAAAAAAATACTTTTTTGTCTAAGTTAAAAGTTGCAAATATTCTTTCACAGTTTGTCACCTATCTGTAACTTTACTCCTAGTAAATTTTGGCCACAAATGAGATTCTTAAAATTTTTACATAGTTAATTTTTATCAGTCTTCTGTGGTTTTTGGATGTTGACTCATAATTAGGCTTTCCATGTTCAAGATGGGCAGAAAGCAGTTAACTTAGCAGTCTTGAGACTGCTGTCCTTAGAAAGACCTGTTTGTAAAGTTGACCCTTGCTGGTATCTGGGAATTTGGCTGGAATACAGTTCCATATACTTATTATAAGGTAAAACTATCCCTATATGATAAGGGTGTCTCCCTGGGCTTAAATTTATATAAATAGTGTGGTTTATGCTGAATACCTCCTTTCCTTTTGGGAGTCTGGAATGTGCCGCATGTACTAGGAAGAGGATGCCTGCATGAACAACTCCTAATAAAAATCCTGGGCACAGAGTTTCTGATGAGCTTCCCTGGGAGACAGAGCTTCACACATATTGTCATAGTTCATTGCTGGAGGAATAAGTATATCCTTTGTGTCTCCACTAGGAGAGGATTCATGGAAACTTTTGCCTGATTTCCTCTGGACTTCAGCCCATGTACATTTTCCCTTTGCAGGTTTTGTTTTGTGTCTTTTTGCTATAATAAATCATAGCCAGGAGTACAACTATATGCTGAGTCCTTTGAGTCCTCCTAGTAAATCATCAAACCATAGAATTTACTTACGTTTTCTCTAGGAACTTTATGATTTCTGCTCTTGGATATTGAGATAACATTTACATTCTTAAAGTAACTTAGAATTTATACTTCTGAAGTTGAGTCTGTCTTACTTGGAATATCTCTTTAAAGCTTTCTTCATATAGGTTTTACATAGTTCTTAAATTTACTCTTAGTTATTTCATCATTTTGTTTCTATTGCAATTGAGGTATTTTCTTCCTCATCTCTAATTATTATTTGTATGTAGCAAAGCTGATGTTTTCTATATATTAATTTTCCTCCACTATCTTACCGAATTATGTTACTACTTATGGGAGTTTTTCACTTGATTCTCTTGAGTTTTCAATCATAGCAATCTATAAATAGTAATAATTCTACTTACCTCTTTGTGCCTTTTATTTCTATATCTTCTGTAATTGTACTGTTAGGACCTTCAGTACAATATTGAATAACAGTGATGACAGTGTTGTCCTATTTTTGTTTTGACTTTAGTGGGAATACATTTAGCTTTTTTACCAGTAAACCTGATGCTAACATTTGGCAGTGAGAGCGGTAAATTTTATCATGTTAGTAAGTATGCACCTATTTCTGTTTCGTTGATGGTTTTCCCCATTTCTTGGATTTCTGTTTTATGTTTGTATTTGTTTTCTATGTCTCTGCTGAGACTTCCCATTTTTCTGCTGAGATTTTCATGCACTAAACATGTTTTCCTTTACTTCATTAAAGATAGTTACATTAGTAGCATAAAAAATTCTAGTCTTTCAGTTCTGATATCTGATTCATTTTAAGTTTAAACTCAGTTCATCTTTTCTCTTGAAAATGATCTCTCTTTTGGGGGCAGAGGAGTAGTTCTTTGTATGCTAGGTAATTTGGGATTGTTTCTTCAACATTATTTATGTTAAATTGTGGAGATTCTTTTATTATTTTTTCAGGGCTGCACACACGGCATATGAAGGTTCCCAGGCTAGGGGCTGAATCGGAGCTACAGCTGCCCGCCTATACCACAGCCACAGCAACTCGAGATCTGAACCACTTCTGCAACCAACACCACAGCTCTCGATCCCTGACCCACTGAGCAAGGCCAGGGATCAAACCCACATTGTCATGGATACTAGTCGGGTTCATTACCACTAAGCCATGACAGGAACTCCAAATGTGGAGATTCTGTATTCTTTTATTTTTCTCTGATGAGCACGGTTTCCCTTGTTTATTGCGAATCCTGTCTCTTTTGTGGTAAATCCAGTCTTTGTTCTGTATTTTGCTTTTAGCTAGATTGTTTTGAATCTGTTCTGAGCATGCATTGTTCAGGGGTCAGTTAGACTCCCCACCAGACTCTGCCTGTATCTGTTCATTCTCTAGGACCTTCAGACAGGTTCTTCTTATATTTTGTCCAGATGTTTACAGTTTTCTTCAGTGGCTGGGAGTGGTGAATCTTAGCAAGTCATACCCAGAAATGAAATCTCTCACATTCATCAAATGTTGTTGCTGTTTTTTGTTTTGTTTTTTCTTTTTTGGCTGCCCTGCCTGTTCCCAGGCCAGGGATCAGATCCAAGGCACAGTTGCAACCTAGGCTGAGCTGCCCCAAAGCTGGATCCTGAACCAACTGTGCCGGGCTGGGAATCAAACCTGTATTCCGGCGCTACAGAGATGCTGCCTATCCTGTTGTACCATAGCAGGATCTCCTGCTGTTTTTGTTTTTTTTTTCTTTTTTTTACATTCTTTTTTCATAATATTTTTCATCATGGTCTATCACAGGAGATTGGATGTATTTTCCTTTGCTATACAGTAGGACCTTGTTGTTTATCCATCCTAAATGTAATAGTTTGCATTTACTAACCTAAAACTCCCAGTCTATCCCACTTGTTTCCCCCTCCACCTTAGCAATCACAAGTTTGTTCATTTTTTTTTTTTTTTCTTTTGGCTGCCCTGTGGCATATGGAGTTCCTGAGCCAGGGTTCAGATCCGAGCTGTAGTTGAGACCCATGCCACAGCTGTAGCAACACCAGATCCTTAACCTGCTATGCTGGGCTGGGGATCAAACTTGCATTCGAGTGCTGCAGAGATGCCACCGGTCCTGTTGCATTGTAGCAGGAATTTCACAAGTCTGTTCTCTATGTCTATGAGTCTGTTTTTCTTTCCTTTTTTTTTTTTGGTAGATAGGTTCATTTGTGCCATATTTTAGAATCCACATATGTGATACCATGTGATATTTGTCTTTCTAACTCACTTCACTAAGTATGATAATCTCTGGTTGCATCTGTGTTACATCCATGAATGGCATTATTTCATTCTTTTTATGGCTGAGTAGTATTCTGTTGTATGTATGTGCCATATCTTCTGTATCCACTCATCTGTTCAAGGATATTTAGGTTGTTTCCATGACTTGGCTATTGCGGATAGCACTGCTGTGAACATTAGGCCGCCTGTATCTTTTTGAATTATGGTTTTGTCTAGATGTATGTTAGGAATGCTGGACCATGTGGTAATTCTATTTTTAGTTTCCTGAGGAATCTACATACTGTTTTCCACAGTGGTTGCACCAGTTTATATTCCTACCAACAGTGTAGGGGGGTTCCCTTTTCTCCACACCCTCTCCAGCATTTGTTATTTGTAGATTTATTAATGGTGGCCGTTCTGACTGGTGTGAGGTGGCACCTCACTGTAGTTTTGATATGCATTTCTTTAATAATTATTGATGTAGAGTATTTTTTCATGTACCTACTAGATATCCATATGTCTTTTTTGGAGAAATGTCTGTTTAGGTCTTCTTCCCATTTTTCAGTTGCATTGTTTGTTTTTTTTGTTGTTGGGTTACATGGGTTTCTATATTTTGGAGATTAAGCCCTTGTTGGTTACATGATTTGCAAAGATTTTCTCCCATTTTATAGATTGTCTTTTCATTTTGTTTATAGTTTCCATTGCTGTGCAAAAGCTTGTAAGTTTGATTAGGTCCCATTTGTTTGTTTTTGTTTTTATTTCTATTGCCTTGGGAGACTGACCTAAGAAAACATTTGTGTAGTTTATATCAGAGAATGTTTTGTTCATGTTCTCTCTAGGAGTTTGATGGTGTTGTGTCTTATATTTAAGTCTTTAAGCTATTTTGAGTTTATTTTTATGCATGGTGGGAGGGTGGGTTTTAATTTCATTGATTTACTTGGAGCTGTCCAGTTTTCCTAGCATCACTTGCTGAAAAGACTGTCTTTTTCCCATTTTATAGTCTTGCCTTCTTTGTTTAAGATTAATTGACTGTAGGTGTCTAGGTTTATTTCTGGGTTCCATGTTCCGTTCCATTGATCTGTATGCCTGTTTTTGTACCAGTACCACCCTCTTTTGATTACTGTAGCTTTGTAGTATTATCTGAAGTCTAGGAGAGTTATGCCTCCTGCTTGGTTTTTGTTCCTTAGGATTGCTTTGACAATTCTGGGACTTTTTTATGGTTCCACATAAATATTTGGATTATTTGTTCTAATTCTATGAAAAATGACAAGGGTTATTTGATAGGGATCACATTAAATCTGTAGGTGCCTTTGTATAGTATGGCCATTTTCACAGTATTCTTCCAGTCCAAGAACATGGGATATTTTTCCATATCATTGAATACTCTTTAATTTCCTTTATCAGCATTTTATAGTTCTCAGCATATAAATCTTTCATGTCATTAGTCGGATTTATCCCTAGGTGGTTTTGGGTTTTTTTTTCATTTTTTGTTTTGGTGTGATTTTAAAAGGTATTGTTTTTAGTGAGTTCCCATTGTGGCTCAGCAGGTAAAGGACCTGACATAGTATCCATGAGGATGCATGTTCAATCCTTGGCCTAAGTACTTGGGCTTAGGATTTGGCATTGCCACAAGCTGCAACACTGCAGATGTGGCTTGGATCCAGTGTTGTCATGGCTGTGGCATAGGCTGGCATATGCAGCTGTGATTTGATCCTTAGCCTGGGAACTCCCATATGCCATGGGTACAGCCAAAAAAATTAAAGTAAAAATAAAAGTTATTGCTTTTTATATTCCTTTTATGATATTTCATTGTTATATACAAAAATGCAACTGATTTCTAGTGTTAATCTTGTATCCTGCTACTTTTCTGAATTAATTTATCAGATTGAATAGTTTTTGTGTGAAATCCTTAGGGTTTTCTATATATAGTATCATGTTATCTGCATATAGTGACAATTTTACCTCTTCCCTTCATATTTGGATATATTTAATTTCTTTTCTCTTGTCTGATTGCTGTGGCCAGGACTTCCAATAATATGTTGAATAAAAGTGGTGAGAGTGGATATCTTTGTCTTGCTCCAGATTTTAGTGGAAAGGCTTTCAGCTTTTCTCCTTTGAGTATTATATTCGCTGTGGGTTTATCATAAGTGGTTTTTATTATGTTGAGGTATGTTCTGTACTCACTTTGGTGGGAGTTTTTATCATGAATGATTGTTGAATTTTGTCAAATGCTTTTTCTGCATCTTTTGAGATGATTATGTGGTTTTGACTTTCTTTTGTTAGTGTGGTATATTACATTGATTTGCATATGTTGAACCACTCTTGTGAACTTGGAATGAATCCCACTTGGTCATGGTATATGATTTTTTTTAATGTGTTGTTGGATTCTTTTTGATAAAATTTTGTTAAGAATTTTTGCATCCACATTCATCAGAGATATTGGCCTATTGGAGTTCTCATTGTGACTGAATGGGTTAAGGGCCCAACATTGTGAGGATGTGGATTCAATCCCTGGCCTTGCTCAGTGGGATAAGGATCCGGTGTTGCCACAGGCTGTGACATAGGTTGCAGCTGCAGCTCCAATTTGACCCCTGGCCTGGGAGCTTCCATATGTCATAAGTGTGGCCATAAAAGGAAAATTAAAAGATATTGGCCTATAATTTTATTTTTTGGTGCTATTTTTGTCTTTGGAAGTGTTCCCTCTTCAGTCTTTTGAAAAAATTTAAGAAGGAGCAGTATGAGTTCTTCTTTGTATGTTTGGTAAAATGTGCTAGTGAAGCCATCTGGTTCAGGACTTTTGTTTGTAGGGAGGTTTTTTTTTTGCTATAACATATTCAATTTCACTTCTAGCAGTTGGTCTGTTCAAATTATCTATGCCTTCTTATTTCAGTTTTGGTAGGCTATATGTTTCTAGAAAGTTGTCCATTTTTTCTAGGTTGTCAAATTTGTTGGCAAATAATTGTTCTTCATATTCTCTTATGACTTTTTTGTATTTCTTCAGTGTCAGTTGAGATTTCTCCTTTTTTTTTTGTTTCATATTTTATTTGGGTTCTCTCTTTTCTTCTTGGTGAACCTGGCCAGAAGTTTGTCAATTTTGTTTACCCTTATGAAGAACCAGTTCTTGATTTTATTGATTTTTTTCCTATTGTTTTTTTAAATCTCTATTTTACTGATTTTTTTCTCTGATCTTTATTATTTCTTTCCTTCTGCTGACATTATGTTGTTTTTTTGTTCTTTTCCTAATTCTTTTAGGTGGTAGGTTAGGTTGCTTATTTAAGATTTTCGTTTTTTGAGGAAGGCCTGTATCGCTATGAAATTCCCTCGGTTAGAAATGCTTTTGAGGCATAGCATAGGTTTTGTATGGATGTATTTTCATTGTCATTTGTCTCAAGGGCATTTTTTAAACCCCGCCCCCCCCCTTTTTTTTGGCTTCTTATGCCTGCACCCTTGGCATATGGAGGTTCCCAGGCTAGAGGTCGATTTGGAGATACAACTGCCAGCCTATGCCACAGCCACAGCAATGGGGGATCCAAGCCCTCTCTGCAACCTATACCACAGATCACGGCAATAACAGATCCCTGACCCACTGAACAAGACCAGAGGTCAAACCTTCATCCTCTTGTGATACTAGTTGGATTCACCACAATGGGCACTCCTAATTTCCTGTTTGATTTCCCCACTGACCCATTGTTTTTTTAGTAGCATGTTTAGTCTCCAGGTAGTTGGGTTTTTCTCATTTATTTTTCCTGTGGTTCATTTCTTGTTTCATGCCATTGTGGTCAGAGAAGATGCTTGAAATAATTTCTGTACTCTTAAATTTGTTAAGGTTAGTTTTCTGCCCCAGTATGTGGTCAGTCCTAGAGAATGTTCCGTGTGCACTTGAAAAGAATGTATAATCTGATAATTTTGGATGTAATGTCCTGAAAATATCAGTTAGGTCTAACTGTTCTCTTGTGTCATTTAGGATCTCTGTTACCTTATTGATTTTCTGTCTATAAGAATGTCCATTGATGTGAGTGGGGTTTTAAAGTCTTCTGCAATTATTGTATTCCCATCAGTCTCTCCCTTTATGTTTGTTTATATTTGTTTTATGTATTTGGCTCCTCCTATATTAGGTTCATGTATGTTGTCAATTATAATATCCTCTTCTTGAATTGATCCTTTTATTATTAAATAGTGTCATTTACCTTTTTTTATGGCGTTTGTTTTAAAGTCTATTTTGTCTAATATGAGTATTGCAACTCCTGCTTTCCTGTCATTTCCATTCACATGAAATATCTTTTCCAATCCTCTCACTTTTCAGTCTATGTGTGTTCTTTGCCTTAAGGTGGGTCTCTTGTAGACAGCATATTGTAGGCTCTTGTTTTTTCGTCCAGTCTTCCACTCTATGTCTTTTGATGGGGGCATTCAGTCCATTGACATTTAAGGTAATTATTGATACATATGTATTTATTGACATTTTAAACCTTGTTTTCCAGTTGATTCTTTGTTCCTTGTTCCTTTCTTTTTCTTTTTGTGATTTGATGATTTCCTTTTATCTTATGTTTGTGTCTTCTTTTTGGTTTTTGTGAATCTGTTGTTTATTTTTGATTTGTGGTTGCCCTGTTTTTCAAGTATGTTAACCCCTTCCTATATTTGCTTGCTTTAGACTGATGGTTGTATAGGCTCAAGTACATTCTAAAGAGTCTAGATTTTCTTATTCTCCTCCCCCACATTTTATGACTTTTATATTCTTTTTTTACATCTTCATGTTTATCCTTTTGCTGTTCCTTGTGTTTATCATCATTTTCACAAATTTTTTTTCTTTTTAATATATATAGTGCTTAAGTAATTGTTTTCCGATTGTGATATCCTCCATCCTATATTTTCTTCTTTACTAGTTAGAGACCTTTCAATATTTCTTTTAGGATAGGTTTAGTAGTTATATTCTTTTAGTTTTTACTTGTTTGAGATGTTTTTTCTCCTTCCACTTTAAATAATAATCTTGCTAGATAGAGTATTCTAGTTTTCAAACTTTTCTTTTTTAGAACTTTGAATTTATCGGAGGAGTTCCCGTCATGTCACAGCGGTTAACAAATCCAACTAGGAATGATGAGGTTGCGGGTTCAATCCCTGGCCTTGCTCAGTGGGTTAACAATCTGGCGTTGCCATGAGCTGTGGTGTAGGTTGCAGATGCAGCTCGGATCTGGCTTTGCTGTGGCTGGGGCGTAGGCCGGCAGCTGTAGCTCCGATTAGACCCCTAGCCTGAGAACCTCCATATGCCACGGGTGCGCCCTAAAAAGCAAAAAAAGAAAGAAAAGAACTTGAATATGTCTTGCCACTCCCTGCTAGCCTGCAGTGTTTCTGTAGAGAAATCAGCTGGTAGCCTTATGGGGATTCCCTTGTTATTAACTCTTTCTCTTGCTGCTTTTGGAATCATCTCCTTATCCTTCACTTTTGCCATTTTTATTATAATATGTTTTAGTGTAGGTCTTTTTGCGTTCATCTTGTTTGGGACCCTCTGTGCTTCCTATAACTGAAATCTGTTTCCTTCTTAAGTTTTCAGCCATAATTTCTTCAAATACATTTTCAATCCCATTTTCTCTTCCTTCTCCTTCTGGGATTTCTATTGTGTGTAGATTAGCATACTTTATATTAGCCCATAGATCTCTTATACTGCTTTCAGTTTGTTTTGTTTTGTTTTTCATTTGGCTCTCTGCTGTCCTGATATGGTGATTGCCATTATTCTATATTCCAAATCATTTATTCATTCCATTGTTTTATTCATTCTGCTATTCATTGCCTTTAGTTCAGATTTTGTCTCGGCATGAATTTTCTAATGTTTCTTGGCTACTCCTTCTAGTTTTTAGTTCCTTTTTACAGTTATCTGCATTACTGTCAATAGGCATTCTAATTCCTTCAGTATTTTCATTACCTCCTTTTTGAACTTGGTGTCTGTTAGACCAAAGGGATCTGCTGCATTGTTAGCTTTTTTTTTTTTTTTTGTCTTTTTGCCTTTTATCTAGAGCCACACCCGCAGCATATGGAGGTTCCCAGGCTAGGGGTCTAACAGGAGCTGTAGCTGCCAGCCTTCGCCACAGCAACACATTGTTTGCTTCTTCAGGTGAATTCTCCTGTTCTTCTCACTGGGAATGATTCCTGTGAAAAGGAATGGCTTCTTCATTTTATTATATTTTTCTTACTCTGTGGATTTTGCGGAAACAATGATCTGCTGTAGTCTTGGAGGGCCTTTTACATGCAGGAGCATCTGTGGGTAGCTTGTATGGGTTTACTGTTGTTTTTTATTTTTTGGTATGTGTGAAGGCTGCTTTTGGTTTGAATGCTTTCCATCACTTTGCATAGTGTGTTCAGGCTGTTATCCCCTTGATAGGGGTGTGTAGGTGCATGGCCCGTGGGTGCTTCCAGGGCAGTGGGGGCAATGGGTGGGACCTGCAGGCAGTGCATGGTCATGGGGCCCTTGGAAGTGGCTACAATTCGTGGGGAGGTAGGGGAAGCACACAGACATGGGGCCCTTGGCAGCAGCAATAGTGGGGTGCATTCCTAATGGGTGGCACCTGGTCACAGGGTCCTCCACAGTGGCCTGAACCCCTGGGGTTATAGGGTGGCAAGCAGTGATGGGTTGTGCCCACCTCTGAAGCCTGACATGACTGTGACAGCTTGCACTTGCCCCCATAGCCCGTGCAAGTTTTTCCCTGCTGCCTGAGAGCCCACACCTGTGCAGAGTAAGAAGTTCCTGTGGTGGTTCTGCCCCCACTCCTCTCACACTCCCCAGCAATTGTGCCTCCCTTCTCTGGCAGGCCCAGGCCTCCTCCTGCACTCCCTGGCCCCCTCACACTGTTTATACACAGCCAGCCGTAGTCCTCTCCTCAGGACGGACCTCCAAAGCCCAAGTCTTAGCACCCAGCCCCTGCTTAAGTGTCTCAAGCTGCAGTGCAGTAGATCATGGCACTGATCTCTGTATGGCTTTCTGTTTTGTGCTCCTCAAACCGTCTCCTGTGCTCTTTTCTAAGGCTTTGAAACTCTCCCTCCATCCTGGTTGATCTCTCCGCCCATCAGGGGGCCTTCCAGTGTGTGGATTCCTGTCCTTTCACAGCTCTCTCCCAGGAATGATGGTCGCATCCCGATTCCTTTTTCTCTTCTCTCTCACTCTCACTCTTTTTTTTTTTTTTTTTTTTGCCTTTTGTCCTACCCAGTTATGTGGAGGGTTTCTTGCCCTTTTTCAAAGTCTGAGGTCTTCTGCCAGTGTTCAGTAGATGTTCTGCGAGACTCGTTCTAAATGTAGATGGGGTTGTTTTTTGATGTGTTTGGGGGAGAAAGTGAGTCCCACGTCCTGCATCTCCTCCATCTTGATCCCTCTATTGGTCCTATTGTCACTGTTTTAAATCAAGGATAGTTGTTGAATTTTATCAAATACCTTCTCAAAGTTTTTCAACATGATTGTGGGTTTTTTTGTCTTTAACTTTACCCACGTGATGAATTATTAAATATCCTGATTTTGAACCATTTTTATATTCCTGGACTACACCCATTTATTTCTTAATGGTCTGACAATTCTTATTGCTTATATTTTATTTAGGATTTTTGCTTTGATATTCATAGGTGAGACTGGCCTATTTTAGTTGTAAATATTTGTTCAGTTTTGGGATAAGTGATAGCCTATTTAATTGAGAAAATTTGAGTATTTTCCTTCTTTTTTGTTCTTTAACTGTTTTGGAATAGTTTAGCATCAAAATGATATAATCTTCAAATGTTTATAGAATTCTCTATGA
Source organism: Catagonus wagneri (assembly GCA_004024745.2). Taxonomy (NCBI): domain Eukaryota; kingdom Metazoa; phylum Chordata; class Mammalia; order Artiodactyla; family Tayassuidae; genus Catagonus; species Catagonus wagneri. The sequence continues at coordinate 20,472,667 of PVHT021183629.1, forward strand.
AACTTTCTGAATCTGTTTTTTAGGGATGGCTCCTTGACAAATTTGTTTTGTGGGAGAATGATCTGGATTTCCTTCTCTGTAGATCAGTTTGTTTAGATGTTGTATTTCATCTGGGGTCATTTTTGGTAAATTAAATTTTCTTATATAATTACCCGATTCATCTAGATTTTCAATATTATTTTAAAGAATTTATTAAAATAGCCTCTTTTGGAAAAATTAATATTGTAAAAAGGACCATACTACAGATTCAATGCAATTGCTACCAAATTACCCATGACATTTTTCACAGAACTAGAACAAGCAATCCAAAAATTTATATGGAACCACAAAAAACCCAGAATTGCCAAAGCACCTCTGAGGAACAAAAACCAAGCAGGAGGCACAACTCTCCAACTTCAGGCAATATTACAGGGCCACGGTAATCAAGACAGTGTGGTACTGGTACCAAAACAGACATACAGACCAATGGAATATAATAGAGAACCCAGAAATAAACCCAGACACATACGGTTTAATCTCTAAAATTTTATTTATTTATTTATTTAATTTTTTTTTTTTGGTCTTTTTGCCTTTATCTACAGCCGCACCCGCGGCATATGGAGGTTCCCAGGCTAGGGGTCTAACAGGAGCTATAGCTGCCGGCCTTCGCCACAGCCACAGCAACTTGGGATCCGAGCCGCATCTACAACCTACACCACAGCTCACAGCAACACTGGATCCTTAACCCACTGAGCAAGGCCAGGGATCGAACCCACAACCTCATGGTTCTTAGTTGGATTCGTTAACCACTGAGCCACGACGGGAACTCCTAATCTCTAAAATTTACAAACAACGTATACAACTCCACAGCAAAAAAGCCAACAACTCATTTGAAAAAAATGGGAAAAAGACCAGAATAGACATTTCTCCAAAGAAGATATACAGATGGCCAACAAGCACATGAAAAAATGCCCAACATCACTGATTATTAGAGAAATACAAATCAAAACAGCTATGAGGTACCACCTCACACCAGTCAAAATGGCCATCACTAATAAGTTCACAAATAACAAATGCTAGAGAGGGTATGGAGAAAAGGGAACCCTCCTGCACTGTTGGTGGGAACGTAAATTGGAACAACCACTATGGAAATGGTATGGAGGTACCTTAGAAAACTGTACATAGAATTACCCTGTGACTGAGCAATCCCACTCTTGGGCATGTATCCGGACAAAACTTTCCTTGAAAAAGACACATGCACCTGTATGTTCTTTGCAGCACTGTTCACAATAGCCAAGACATGGAAACAACCTAAATGTCCATCAACAAATGAATGGATTAAGAACATGTGGTATAAATACACAATGGAATACTACTCAGCTGTAAAAAGAACAAAATAATGCCATTTGCAGCAACATGGATAGAACTAGAGACTCTCATAATAAGTGATGTAAGTCAAAAAGAGAAAGACAAATACTATCACCTATATCTGGACTCTAACATACGGCACAAATGAACCTTTCTATAGAAAAGAAAATCATGGACATGGAGAACAGACTTATGGTTGCCAAGGGGGAGGGGGATGGAGGGAATTTGGGGTTAATAGGTACAGACTATTGCTTTTGGGATGGGTAAGCAATGAGATCCTGCTGTATAGCACTGGGACCTATATCTAGTCACTTATGATGGAGCATGATAATGTGAGAAAAAGGAATGTGTATATGTAACTGAGTCACCTTGCTATATGGTAGAAAATTGACAGAACACTGTAAACCAGCTATAATGGGAAAAAAATAAAAATTTAAAAAAGAAAAAATGCAAATAAACTTAGTAAAGAAAAAATCAAATAGCCTTTTTTATGATTTTTTAAAAATACTCTTCATTTTTTATGGTTATATGTCTTTTATCATGTCTTATACATTTTAAGGTTGGTCATCTATTTTGTATAACAAAGTATTCTAAAAATCAGTAGCTTAAAAAGCAACCATTTTATTTGCTCATAATTTCATGAAACAAGAATTTGCACTGGTCTTATCTAGGCAGATGATACTCATGGGGCTATATTCCACTTCCAGTAGCATTTCCTCACTATACGTGTTGCCTCTACGAACAGTCTCGGCCCCTAAGGCCTCCACATATTGTTGGTCCAAAATCTAATGCCACATTTTGGGTTTTTAATTACAACAACAGCCTGCTTCTAAGGTTTATCTGTTTTCTATGTAACATCCCCAAACTCTGTGGCTTCAAATAACCATATTATGATATGTTCACAATTCCCTGGATTGGGAATTCAGGCAGAGCAATGCTAGGTTTTTCTCCTCCTCCATGTGATATGTGGCTAGGTTCAGCTGGGGCCTTGGTGGAAACATCCAAAGTGGGTTCAAGTCTTTGTCCCAAAAGGGTAGTCAGACTTTTCAAGTAGAGATCAAAAGGAAGTGTTCAGAAAGATTCAGGCAGATCCCTTAAGGCCTAACTTTGAAAATCATGAAGCATCATCTCTTATATTCAGCTTGTCAAAACAAGTCACAGAGTCAGCTTAGATTCAAGGAAAGGGGAAATAGATTCGTACCTCAAGAAGAGGAGTGACAGAGAACTTTTGTCATCTTTAATCCATCACAGTGTGCTTTCTCCCAAATTTACTTTATCTTACTGAGAACTAGCTCTTAGATTTATATATTGACTATAATTTTTTTCTGTTTAACTCTTCTGCCTCTATCTTGATTAGTTCTATTTCCCTTTGAATTATTTTATTCTTTTTCTTTTAAACCAATAGGTCTTATTATTTTCAGTTTTTCCTATTAATACAAGTATTTAGAACTATTGAACTTTGCTTTGAACGCTGCTTTGGCAATATCCTGTAAGTTCTAATATTTGTAATTTTCTAAAAATGATATAATTTTGCTCTTAATTTCCTCTCGACTCAGGGAATTTCTACTTGGAAAGACCTTTTGTGCTTTTATTTATCTCCCTTTTACTCTGCAGTGTTATCAGGATGGTATCTGTAATATTCCTCCCTTTTGGAATTCTTCGAGGTTCTGTTTTGTTTTGTAGTGGTTTAATATTTAGTATTTTTTACTATTCCTTGGACATTTATATAGAAAGATCGCACTATTTTTAGATCAGAAAATGTGATGTAACAATCAAATCCATCTCAATTACATTTTTTAGTTCTTTATTCTTAAATATTGTCAATTTTCTTTGGCATGAACTGTGAGAAGTAAATTAAAGTCCTTTACTACTATTATTTCTAACTTTTATCTCATGCAATTTTTACTTCTAGGTATGCTTCATAAATGCAGCATAGAGTTTAATTTAGCATTGTAAGACATATGGGCACCTTTTTTTTTTGGAAACCTCTTTATATTTATTGTTGCAGCATATATTTTGGTTTTAGTTCAGTCATTTTGTTGTTGTTCTTATCATCTTCCAAGTCCTCCCACCCTAAATCTTTAGTAGCATCTATTAATTCCCAACTATGAACAGTGATGAACATGATCATCCATTCTCTTTTCTGCTGCCTCTCCTTTTAGTTTTAGACAAAGATACTCTTTTTCATAGTTTTAAAAAAAATCTTTAATGTGCTTATACTGCTCTACTACTTGATGTTTCATTGTTAAATACATTTTGTGGCTGCCGGCCAATGTACGCTTTAAATCTCAGCCCTCACTGTACTCCCATCTTCTTTATCCTCTTCCCAATTTTTGTGAATAGTATGATTTCTACTTTGCCAGAATATATGAAATTTTCATTGTATTTTGTCATCACTCTCCCTCATCCATTTTAGTCTTTGTCTTATGGTTAAATGTATTCAGTGCTTCTTGCCTGCCCTTTGCCGGTGCCTCTGCAATCATGTCATGAGTAGCTAAAGTTTTATCTTTTAGCCACCTTCCCAGAAGGCTGGGCTAACAGGTTCAGTATTTCTTCCATACTCTGGCATACTTGCTTGTTTATGCTGCTGGTTCCATGATGGAATGATTCCATTCCATCACCATTACTGCACTCCTGATTCCTTCTCAGGCCACTGCAAGCAAGAAACCAGATTCCTGGAAGTCAGAATAAGCCTCTCCCTTCCAGGACGCATATGGTGCATCCTGCAATCTGCCACCACTACCTTCTTCTCCTTAGTCCCTCAAGCTCTTATTTTTCAGCATCTGCGCATTCTCAGCTTCTTTTGATATTTCCCACAGATATTTTAAAATCTATGGATTACATCTTTTCAAAAAGTGGGAAGGAAGAAAAGGAGGCACTTCTCCTTTTAAGGATATTTTCTCAAAGTTGGAGGTTGCACTCATCACTTTTCTCACACCCTGTTAGTTGAAACCTAGTCACATGGCTGTAACTCAGTGAAAGTGGGATATAGAAGTGCAGTCTTTATCACATTCAGCCCTGGGCCTAGCTAAGGATTCTATAATTGGAGAAGAAAGGATAAAAGAATAATGAGGATAGGGGATCTTTAGCCATTTCTGCCATATTTCCAGTCTTATTAAAGAAAAGGAGCTTTATTGTCTAAAATACACATAATTAAATGAAGAATAACATATATGTCAATGGTAAAGATTAAAGGATAGATGTGTATTTCTCAAACTAAGATATGAAATGGTCCTTTTCTAACAATGATCTAAACTGAGAGGAGCCTTAGTTATTGAGAAAGTTTTCCTTGAGGGTGTCTAAATTCTTTTAAGTGATTAGCTGCTCAGCTTTCCTTTAGAGGGAATAAATGTAGCCAGTTATTATTACTCAAGTCTAGTTAAATGTGTAAATATCTTGACTGCTGTAAATTGATTATTTTCTGTAAACTGTGAGGTTCTCTGTTATGTGCAAATGATCCGCCGAGGATTAATGCTTTGGTCATTAGTGCTACTTATTAGTAGAAGTCAATTGATCAGAACTGAGCACAGTATCTCTGACAGATGGGAGGGCGGGGGGTGGGGGACAGAGTTGTCCAGAACATGGAGTCTTTCTTGGATATCACTGCATAGGATGTCTTCTTAAGTACCTTTTGAAACTAGACTCTGGCATGGGTGCCATGTTGCAAGAGAAAACTGAAAAGTGAGGTGAAATGATGCTGGAGATAACCATGAAACACTTTCATTTTGTTGGGAAATACCCCAGATTGTGTCTTATGTTCATGCTGGGTATACCCTTCCTCATTACTTTCTATTGGTTTGCTGTATTTGTTCTAAATAACATGAGTTTTTTTTTTTTTAAGTCCCCAAAGAAAACTTTTTTTATTTTGAATTTATCCAATACTTTTCAATACACCCCTACTATTCCTGCTTTCACTCATCTCTGCTTGTCCTTTTACTATCCTCTGGAGTCTAGATATTTTGGAAAAGCTGACTGTAACAACAGTCAGTAAAAGATAATATTTTAGGTACTTTACGTATACCCACAAATATTTTTCAGAAAAAAAATCTGTATGTTAACTGACCTATCAATAAGTAAATCTGAAAGTCTTACACATAGTAGATGCAAGAAACACTAAGAAACGAGCCAAAAATAGCAAGTGCAGTGCAATTTCAGCTATGCTCTTTGTTGTTTTATTTGATAAGAAATAGTGAAAATATTTAAAATGTCCTTAAAGAGGAGGCACAAAAAATATGTGAGGGAAGGAAGAATAATTTAGTAAATTTATTTCAACATGCAAAGATCTAAATATTAAAATGTATTTATATTCTACTTTATTGATCTCTTATCTAAGTAATTTATTAATACCCAAAAATGAATAGTTAGGTGAACTGTGATCATTGTTGTTGACTTTTTTTTGGTCAGTATTTTACAAATTGGATTTTATACAATCAGGATTTGAATGGGAGATATAACCTCTTCAATACAGTGTAACTTATAAAACTAGATTTAAATTTTAGCTATTTTGAGCTTGACAAATAATATTTCCAAAATATCACCAAGATAAAATTTGTGTGTTTCTGGTCTAAACCTCCCTAATTCAGAGAAACTTCATTAAAATAGAAAATGATACTTTCCACATAATAAATTGCTTGGAAATATGGAAGTAAGGTATATCTTTGGATATATGCATGGAGAGAGAGGGAGTTAGCCCAGTTACCAAAAAAGGGAGGGTGTCAAAATCCAGTTTAGAGATAAGAAAAGAATAACATCGAAAGTTTTGCTGATATCAGCACAGACTAATGCTATTACTGCCTATCTATAGCTGTGCTGAAGTCTTCTGCTGTTATTCAGCTGTCAGCATTTTATTATGGACTTATGTTCATAAGAATTTACTGTAATTTATAGTCTGGAATAAAAGGGTATTATTGTTTTTGAACTTCAACTGAGAATATTAATATAACAGGAAGAAACTAGAGCACAAGTTTTATATTTCTAGTCACATTATTTAATTTTTTTATTCACTTTTAGAGAAAATTTGTGTATCTCAAACTTTTTAAAGAAATTTCAGAAAACAGTAATATACATCTCCAAAGATTTGTATGTATATAGCAGCATTTTGTAGTTAATCAGATACTCTATATAATTTATTTAAATTTTACAATTAAATTTCAGAACACCACATACCAGGCTTTTGTTTAGTGTGTCTAATTTGCATTATCCCTTTTTCCATTTCTTTTATTCCTTTCCTTCTCAAACTTTCCCTGCTAACACCATTCATTAAATTAGGAAAAACAACCAGCAATCAGGCCACAGCTCATATTCAGAAGTTTATTGGATCACTTATTCATAAACATTATTGAGCAACTCAATATGCCAAGTGCTTTGAAATACATTATCTCATTGGATCGTCCCAAAGTCCCTTTTAGGGGCATGAGGCTCCAAGTTTGAGTAACTTATTTCAGACCACCAGCCCTTTCTATTATCAGATACCTTCTTACCTTTGTGTACCCAAGACTTCTCTTAGGAACACATATTCTAATTTCTGTCCAAGGTAAAGGTGATTATTATCAGGGGCCAGGTGTGAAGTAGCAAAATTTTATCTTTTTACCTCTTTTTATATCGTAATACTTTTCCTCTTACTGTGCATTCTTTCCTCTGGTCTTTCTGTTTTCAAAATTCTTTCTGAAAACTTCCACACAGAGAGAGTTTAATGACAGTGTAGCTTAATTATTACTTTTCCCAAAGATATTGATTGGCATGTTAACTTTTTCTGCAGAAACAGAATTGAGAGAAGTTGAATCTCATGGCACCGACTGCCTAGCCATTAGGAGTTCCTTTTCCTTATCTCATCAAAGCTGCCACTAAATTTGTTAGGCCTAATCCAAATGGATTTTACAGATTTATTACTTAGTTCTTTGTAAGATGAAAGAAATTACAGTTGCTTTTTTGCATGACATTCCTTTTTGTATTATTTTTGAGATTATTTTTCTGTTGTATTACAGGGTACAAATGGCAGAAATTAACCCATGGCATGTTGTGATTCTGAATGAAATTGCATTTTTCTTTACTTTTACATAGTTGTTAAAGATATGGTTAAAGATAAAGATATATAAAAAAATTTCAAAAGTACTCTTCTTTTCTAGTAAAAGAGTTTGACCCAGGGTAGTTTGTTTTGTCATGACTTTTATCTTACCATTAATTTTTATAGTAGTATGTTTCTGAAAACATGTTTGAAGGTCATTGTCTGAAAGTCAAATGACAGCATGATGTAAGGTACCCTAGAGGCCTAATGTGTCATAGAATTCCCAAACATGGGATAAAGTAGTTTCTGCTTCCCTCTACCTTAGCCGTTTAACTGGAGAGATAAGAATCTTCCCAAGCTCTGGAGCCTTGGGTCAGCCTTCCTGATGTTATAACATAATTTTTTTAAAAAAAGGTAAAGGCATGATCTCATACAAATATAAATGAATATATCAAAGATATTATTTAACTTGTTAATTAATGAGAGGACCAGTAAGATGTTAAAACCAGTTCAAAGCAACAGATACACATATAATCAGAAATACTGAAAGAAATTTATGAATTCATGCAAAATTGATGAGTATCTACAAGGCAATAATCTAATGTATTCCGCCAGACAAAAGTCATCTGAGTTTCTGTGGAAAAGAACCATTTGCATTATTTTAAGTTTTCTATAATTTACAAAGTTATAAAACAGCTGTAAGACAATGAAAGATGCAGGCCCCTATAGAACCATATCATCTGGAAGGATATATGATACACCCAGTAATCTTTTTATTCGGTCCATTTTCAAGTCTTTCATAACTTTTTCACAATGGTCCTACCCTCTTATAGTTATATAATACCAAAGAATTATTCTTGGTATAAAAAATGCTAGTGCAATAAGGGTGTTAAACAAACCTGTAGATCACCTTGAATTTGCTTTTGCAATTCAGTATTGAACATCCATAAAGTTACAAAATTAAGTTCTGTCTGAAGTTTTCATAAAGAATCCTGGGAATTCTCATTCAGTCCTGTCATCCCCAGAATCTTTTTTTTTCTTTTTCTTTTTTTTTTTTTTTTGGTTCATACCTACAGCATGTGAAAGTTCCCAGGCCAGGGATCAAACCTGACCACAGCAGCAACCCAAACGGTTGCAGTGATAACGCCGAATCTTAACTTGCTGCACCACAGGAGAACTCCTCCTTTTTTTTTTTTTTAAAGTGTCAGAAATTTGCACTGAGACTCTCCTTTGTGGTTGAGAATACAGACTCTGCCTATAGCCTATAGTGGTGCCTTGTGACAAGCTTCACGTTCAAACAAAACTGCATAGTTGGTGGTGGATAATTAATTTCTCTAACTAATAATGTTAGAGTTGTAAGGGTAAAACTCTCTGTTGAGAGTATAGTGTATGTATAACTATTTCATGAGAGTTTTGATTGGCCTTTGCCCTGAGATTGAAAACAGTATAGAAAGCAAAGATATTGACAGATTTCCAGGAAATTTCATAGATTTTGGTTCATTGTTTTACTGTTATAATTATTTTTATCATCTCTGTTTGTAAAAGGTAAAAGACCAATAACATTTGTGATTTTCCAGGGGTCCTGTGGGAAATCTTAAAGATAGTTTTTAGGTGTAAGAGATATCCTGACTTTTTATCTTTTCTATATTTAGGATCCAATTTGGGGAAGGCAAAATCAAAAAAGTTGTCAGAGGAGATCTGGTCACTTGGTTAAGACCTGGGAAGTAATATTTTGTTACCTCTTTAGTCAAAGGGACAAAATAAAATTTATCTTCTAAGTTCTGTTCTTCATTTTACTTTTTCATATTCTAGAACAAACTGACCCTGTACTTTACTCTTTCAGGGGTTTTACTAGTTGAAGCCATTTTTATAATATTAAGCTGAGATTTATAACACACTTGTGTGTTCGTCATTATTATCTTCAAATCAATGTTCTTGCTTTTTGTTTTTTTGTCTTTTTGTCTCTTTAGGGCTGCACCCACAGAATATGGAGGTTCCCCAGCTAGAGGTCAAATCGGAGCTGTGGCTGCCGGCCTACACCACAGCCACAGCCACGTGGGATCCGAGCCGCATCTGCGACCTGCACCCACAGCTCACGGTAACACCAGATCCTTAACCCACTGAGCAAGACCAGGGATCGAACCCTCATCCTCATGGAAACTAGTCAAGTTCATTAACCACTGACGCTCGATGGGAATGCCAGTATTTTTTAAATTTATATTTCACTTTCCAACATAGTAAATACCAACAGTTCCTAACCCATATAAACAAAAGCTCTCTTAGATCCTTGATAAGTCTTACAGTTCTTTGATTTGGAGTTTTAAAAGCCTGAGAACTGCTGCAAACTGCAGCTTTCAGACAGACTACTCTCTTCCCTTGGAAAACAAAGTATACACAAAGTTGTATTTCTCTGTCCCATTTGTTCCAGTGTAGTCTCATTACTCATATCAATTGTAATTTTCAACCAAGTAACTGTAACTAACTTCTATTTCACAGAGAAAACGGGGGTAGTGGATAATTGACTGTTTGGCATACACAAGCAATTTATTAGTCGTACGAGGTTATGAACTCACATATTACAGCTTTCTACTGCCACACACATCCCTCATATAATTCCTTAAAGTGGCAAAAATTAATATTTTCATTAACATGACCAAAGCTGTAACATTAAGAAGCAAAAGTATGTAAACTTAAAATTACACTTCGTGTTTAATGTTTTAGTATTTTATCTTACTTTAAAATTATCTAAGTATCTAATAATATCCATTTATTCAATTCAAGTTCAAGATTTTAAGTTACCTTGGAAATTATCTTCTACAAAACATAATTGTGGTTGAAATACATATCTGTCAGAATAATTCTTGAATTTAATTAAATACAGTTTTCACTTTCATAGTTTGTAATAATATGTAGTAGTAATGTTATCTTATTTGATCAGTATGCCTATATAATTTTAGGAAAAACAAACTCACGTGGAATAAAATGTACACTTCTGTTATACTTAACACCAATAAATTAAATATATGGGTGTTTTTATTAAGCCAAAATTATTAAACAGGTATTGTTTACCAGAGATTTACATTTATTAATGTAAACTTGGATTCTTAAAATGTTTCTTAATTTTAATAAGAATTTTAAGTTTAGTACATTTAAAGCATTAGAAGCCCAATTTTCCTATTCTGGAAATTTTAGGAATATTAAATTTATGTAAGAGCTTTATTATCCCTACAGGTCAGTCAGAACAGAACTTCTTTAATTTAAGAGACTTAGTACTATATTTTTTTAGCATCCTCTGGAGATAGAAAGAAATTTCACACGGAGTGAGAGTTAAAGGCCTTTCTGAATCTGACCCACAGGCACAGAGAAAGCTTATCACTTCAGAGGTATAACTTTGGTACAGATCAGATAAACACAGAAATATAAAATCTCAGTGGTCCAAATGTCAAAGAGGTATTTTCCTTCCAGGTGGGTATGAATTTTTAATTAATTTGAGCCAAAAAAAAAGAGAGAGAGAACTAAATTTGTGATAAAAACCTAACAGACCGATTTCTCTGTCATCTTTCACCTAGTTGAATAGATTTCTGTCATCCATTTACAGAGATCATCAGATTGTCAAACCGTAAAACCAAACTCCTTATCATTGCTCTTACTAATGGGAAAACAACATCAGTAGTAAGTAAACCAACAGCCACAAAATAAAACATAAAATTAGTGGATAGGGGAAAAAGCTAGGGAGATGGAGAGCCAGCAGATTTTAGGTTCTATTGCTGCTTGGGATGCTCCTCTGGGAGCCCGGGAAAAACATACCTGGACTTTCAGGATGTGCACTTCACTGGCAGCTCCATTTAGCTAGCTCTGTCAGATAAATCCATCTCAGTGGGCGACCTTCAAAACCGGTAAAAAAAAAAAAAAAGTAAATTTTTATATAAGGGAAACCATGATTTTCATATAAATATAAAATGGATATGTGTCAAAAATATATTTAACTTATTCACTAATGAGGAAGCCAGTAAGATGTTAAAACTGACTCGGGAATTCAGACAACACACACATGTAAGTATAGGAAATCAGCCATACTGAAACAAATTTATAAATACTAGACACTTGTCAGTATCCACAGGGCAGTCTGTTGTATTTATTATACTAGACAAAATTCATTTACATTAGAATAGGTTTTCTACAATTTATAGGGTTGTAAAATAGCTCAAAAGCAATGAAAAGCACAGATAACTCAGAAAGATATATATGTTAGCCAGAACACCTAACAATCTTTCTTGTCTATTTTAAAGCATTTTACCAGAGAACAGCCCGAGCAGAGAAGCCCTTTCCAGCCTTGTCCTTGGCCAGCTTACGCACAAGGTCAACCTTCCAGCTAGATCTTTCTAGGTTTATGGAGCAAGGGTAGAGAAAAAGGACTTGTCTTCACCCATGTTTGCATCACTAGCTGGATGAGGCCTTTTCTTGCTGCTTCATTCTCCTCCAGGCATCTTGTGATCATGTCAGAGCCAACCATTGCACACTGTGGAGGTGGAATTTTGAGACATCAGGCAAAGGGGTATTTGTTGGTATAGTTACCCAGAGTGATTTAGTAAGTCCAGGTTACCTGAGTCTGATCACCAGGATTCTCCCAAAGGGGCGTTTCCAAGAATTATCCACCCACACAGCCACAAACTCAGATCAAAGAAGGTCCCTGCTGCCTTGGCTAAGGCCCCCACAACAGTCCCAGTGTTGTCTAGGTAGGTATCACCGTTTGTCAGGTGATAAAAAACAGTGAATTTTATTTAAGAGAGGAAGTTTAGGAGTACAAACATGTAACATATGAAAAGCCTGTGTATGAAAGGTTTATTTATGAAAGTAAAATAATTGAGGTTGAGAATCACAACTGTAAAGATGTATGAAAATCAGTCTTTATTGTGCTTCTGCGTTTGCCGTGTTGCCTCTTTTAACTGTACATCGCGTCTGTGTCTGTCAGCAGTTTTGTTAGACCTCCTTGTACGTTTTACTAAATTCAGTTTCCAAAAGGAATTGTCTGAATTTATGAGTTGTTTTATTAACCCCATAAAATTTTTAAATTTTCTTAAGGTAAATTGGTTATGATAGGCTAGTTCAGTTCTTGGCACTCTTTTTAGATAAGACTTGTGTTTTTTCATCTGTAAATTTAGTAGAAGGTTATAGTTCAAAGGAAAAAGTTAAAATGCTACTGTGATATTAATCAAACAAAGTCCTCTTTACTTTGACTTTTGGTACTGTACCACATGCTTTATTAAACATAAGGATTTGGATTGATCCTTAGAACACCTTTACAGAAAGGAAATCACAGCCTTGAAGCTTATAATAGAAGAACAGTCGCAAATGCATAAAACAGCTGCTCTATTTAGCTATGCATTTTGTTAACACTTTTCCATTTTAGTAAGCTGACTTCTGATAAAGATTTTTCATTAGTATTCTCAGCAGAAAAAACTGATATATCTTTCTTGACCTCACTTTGCTTAGGACTAAACTTAAAAGAGGATAATCGTCTTGAAACCTCACATTTTTCTGATCACCTTCTTATCAACCATGGCAGAATGTGGTTTTGAAACAGTGGAAACATACCTCCTTTCTGAGGTCTGCTTGTCTTCTATCAGTGTCTGTCTTACTCATTTGTGTCGCTTGTCCAAGAGCAGAAACTGCTTTTCAGAACTAACTCAGATTAGCTCATCGCTATTCTAGGGAACGTAGTGCCAGTGAAGGAGAATGGATGTCCTCCTTTAAAGCTCCTTCATTTTCTTCTTATTTGTTGTTGGCATAATGAAGTTATATCAGATGCATTTGCTTCGGAATTTTGGTTATCCTTTTAGATAGTATCTTTTTCATCCACTGTTTCCTTTGAAAAGCCACTGAAAAATATCCCAATTTCTCATCAGTAAGATTTCATTTTCAACATAGGAATACCATGCAAAGTGACAACTGTGACTTTTGTTCAGCTCTAATACTTAACTTCTTTTGTCAGGAAGTGAACTGATGCTGGCTTCTCTTTGTCTTATTCCAAGTTGGGGCATGAGATTTTGCCTGCATTAGAAGGTTGTTGAGACCTGAAGCCTGGGAAGGTAAGATGCCAGCATGAATACTGTCCATTTAGAACTGTGGTTTAATTGAGTGTCTGGTGATTTAAGAGTATAAGTCTTTCCGGTTGTTCCTGGGTTTATGGTCTTGATGATCTTTAAGTTTTACCAAAACATTTGAAAAATGTCTGCAACTCTAAGGCCCATTAATATAATTTATTATTTATAAATTTTAAGTATAGTTTTGTATTTACTGAAATTATTACTTGAAAGGAAGAACTGACATATAACAATTTTTATGTGCATACACATATATATTTTTTACACTAAGGATCAGAACACAATAGACTACAAAAAATATACATGTATTTTCTGCTTGTAGTTTTACTTTTTCTCCCTGATCATTTTTCAAAAATAATATACCTTATCTTTTAAGAGCAGTTTTCGATTTCCTCCCTGATCTTTTTTCTTTTTTTGAGGAAAGCAAAATAGGGTAATCAAAGACTTTAGACAATTGGACAGTTATTTTGTTCATTTGGAGAAAGAAGACAACATTTAAGAAATTTTTTTAAATTACAGAATTTTGCTAAGTACTCTGGTGAACCAAGTGGCATTCTCTGGGTGTCTCTCCCAAAAAATCTTAATTAGAAAAGAATAGCCAATGCCTGGATTCAGTAATAAAGGTCCTGTTTTAAACTACCGTTGCTTACTCTTATTTATTTACATACTTCCTTCATCCACTGTGCTTTAACCTTGTTTCAGTAAATACAATATTTTAAACTTTCACAGTGACTTACTTAAGCAAAAAAAATTGTAATCCTTCACAATAAAAGTATAACAATACTCTACAGAATGACAAAAATAAATTATTCTCTATGCAGAGTGTTTTATACATTTATATACAGATATACTATGTAGTCTGTTTTAGCATGTGAATTATCTGGTTGATAGTCAGTCTTGGAAGAACCTAAGAGATTTTGCTTTTTTACTGGACTTAGTTATTATATTTACACATTTGAAGCATAATAGTTGTTGTTGATAGTGCTAAAGTCATATAAATATGACATTAAACAAAATTTTTCCAAGATTGAGTATTTGCTAAGTATCTCTAGATACTTTATTAAGAATCTAATAAGTGGTTAGTGAAGTTACATTTATGCAACTAGCTAATAAAATAATCAGCCTTCCATGAATTCTTTTTTTTTTTTTTGTCTTTTTGCGCCTTAGCTAGGGCCACACCCTCGGGATATGGAGGTTCCCAGGCTAGGGGTCTAACAGGACTGTAGCTGCCGGCCACAGCCACAGCCACAGCAATGTGGGATCCGAGCCGCGTCTGCAACCTACGCCACAGCTCACGGCAACGCCGGATCCTTAACCCACTGAGCAAGGCCAGGGATTGAACTCGCAACCTCATGGTTCCTAGTCGGATTCGTTAACCACTGAGCCACGATGGGAACTCCAGCCTTCCATGAATTCCTGAGCTATAAAAATCTAGTAGGAGTTTCGTAGGATATTGGCATGTTTGTATATTGTTGTATGGCCCTGCACTACTAAAGGGATTCAAACCCATGTTGTCAGTTCATGTTTCTCAGCCATATTAGTAGTTTTATTTTATTTTGGTTTTGTTTTTACCATTTTTATGGGTTTCAGATTGAACTTTGATCACTCCAGAGTAGTAATCAAACTTGGATGTCAGTTTTGGCATATGCCAATGTTATACTTTTTCTTTCCAGGATAGATTAGCGTCAGTGAAGTGGCACTGACATTGAGTCTGTATTTGGTTAGTGAACACTTACAGTGTAAGCTTATTTGTTTCTGAGAAATATTTAATAATAGTAATAATAACACAGCTCTTAACTTTTTCTGGCTCTAATTTTTCTTAAGCATTTTATCCTCTGTAGTCCTACATGAGTTGTAAACATGGCCTTTGTAAAGTAACTACTTAAACTTCAGTTTTATTTGTATAGTGTGTTTCAGTGTTCAAAGCAGTTTTAGACACTGTTTATTTGATTCTGACAATAACCCTAGGAAATAGCTTAAGCAGGTGTTATTTTGATTTTACAGAGTCTTAGAGAGTTTAAGTGACTTGCCCAAGGTCACACAGCTAACAAGCAGAAGAGTGGGATCTAGAAATCAGTTTTTTCTAGCTCACAGTCTAATAAGTCTTTCTTGAAACTAAATAGCACCGTTTGTTTACATGATGAAAACCTTGGTTATTTATCATGCTGAAGGTGTCTTATGCTGTAACAACTTCCTTGAATGCTGTAGAATTGAATGACCTCACTTCATGGCCAATTTGCTAAACATAGCTTCTGGGTTTAGGGACAGATTGTTGGTGGTATCCAGCCAGAAAACCAACACATATGACTTGGATTCTGAGTTTTGGAATTTCTCACCTCGTTGAGCGTTTGTACCTATTCTAGCATTCATCTTTCAGTTCCAGGAGAACATACGTGATCCTTAGTGCTTGGTACTCACCTCATTAGGTGGCACAACTGTCTGCTCCTTGGCAGTCTTGTGCTGAAGTGATGTCCAAAATAATTTAGAAAGTTTCATAAAGACTGAAGGCTACTTAGTTCTGCATAAAATGGTGGTACAGCGCCTCTCCTTTTTGTTTTGCTTCAACCAGTACTACCATTTAGTTGTCCATCTAGATCTTCTTAATTCACCCTTACTTATCCTTAAAGGAATTGAGTTTGCCTGAAATTTGGTATTTGTGTCATAATTGGGTCATAACATTTTCATAACTGAGCTTGATATTTAAAAGTGGAATCCTTGTACGCACTCATTAGTAAGCAGTGTTTACTATTTTGTATGGTAAATATCTGAAATTTTTAAATTAATTTTTAGGTTAGTCATTTCTGCTTTTTAGATAACATTAATATTTAAATTTATCTTTGCCTTTCTCTAAATTCTGATTTGATTAGGTAAGTAATAATAAGACTTGTTTTTTTCTTGATTTTGCTTTATTTGAAGATCCCATCAGCTTTTGACTTTCCCTTAAGAGCCTGTGTTTGCTTCACCTAGTTGTAAGACAACAGAACAACACTCTGGTGTTGACTGGTTTCCTTCACATGCCTGTTTTATTTGCTTATAACTTGATCTGACTGCTCAGTTTATACCGTTCTCTTGACTCCTTCCAACGCAAAGTATTTATGATTGAGGTAAAACACATATAGCTAGTTACATCAGCTAGTTTATCATCTTCTTCCTTGAATATCTTACCTAAACTTAAACACCCTTAAGAAATTTGAGAAATGTGTTTATAGCTTTTAAAAAAAAATCTTCATTATAAAGAATTATCTTTGTCGGAGTTCCTGTCGTGGCACAGTGGTTAATGAAGCTGACTAGGAACCATGAGGTTGCGGGTTCGATTCCTGGCCTTGCTCAGTGGGTTAAGGATCCGGCGTTGCCGTGAGCTGTGTTGTAGGTTACAGATGAGGCTCGGATCCTGCGTTGCTATGGCTGTGGTGTAGGCTGGCAGCTACAGCTCCTGTTAGACCCCTAGCCTGGGAACTTCCATATGCCACAGGTGCGGCCCTAGATAAGACAAAAAGAAAAAAAAAGAATTATCTTTGTCTAATTACAGGATTTATTTCTTTAGGTTTCTAGTTAGTTATACTTTCTCAAATAGAAACTGAACCCCATTTTAACATAATTTCAAAACTTGAGAGTTATTTTAAAACTGACAGGAATTTTTTTCACTGGCTAGATCTTTTCTTTAAAAACTTTGGAAGTCAGAATTTTTAATTATTGGATTTTATTGTTTAAAATTAGAGAAACTAGAGGCGTTTTTCTTTTGCAAACTTTGTTTTAGGACTTTTTACAAATTATTATTACTGTGCAGAATGCCTCTTCTTTGGTTATTTTGTGATAACATATGTAACGACTTTTTTTCTTTTTGGTCATGCCCACAGCATGTAGAAGTTCATGGGCCAGAGATCGAACCCTCACCACAGCTGTAATCAGAGCCATGGTAGTGACAATGCCAGATCCTTAACCCGCTGAGCCACACAAGAACTCGTGTACTGATTTTTATGGTAGTCTCTATGTTAACTTTCTAGGGGTATGTGTGTGTGTGTTTGTGTGTGTGTATGTGTGTGTGTGGGAAGTGAGATGTGGTGTTAGAAAAAGAAACAAATTATTTTCATTTAATTTTTTTTCTCATCATACTTATTTAACTGACTTGACCTATGGAAAAATGAGTATATTTTAATTTAGACTTTAATTTAGACAATTGTGTTTTGTATAGGATTTTACTTCCATTTTAATTTGCCACTCATACAGCATCCTTTCTTTTCCTTTCTGTGTCTCCTCAATTCCATCTGTACAGTTGTTTGAGAGAATCAGAACTGCTTATTTGCTCAAACTGACATCCCCTAGTGGAAGCTTTAACCAATAACACCACTGACTCACCACTGGTAGGGCTTGAGGTTCATAAAATATCTTCCATGTGCTCATTTAAGTAAAATTGATCCATTGTGCTAAATCTTTTTTTATTCTTTCTTAGGACAGCACCTGCGGCATATGGAAGTTCCCAGGCTAGGGACTGAATCAGAGCTGCAGCTACCAGCCTATGCCACAGCCACAGCAATGTGGGATCCAAGCCACGTCTGTGACTTATGCCATAGCTCACAGCAACACTGGATCCTTAACCCACTAAGCGAGGCCAGGGATCGAACCCACATGCTCATGGATACTAGTTGGGTTCGTTTCTGCAGGGAACTCCCCTTGTGCTAAATCTTGATATTCTTTTCCCTTATTTGTATACTGCTGTATTAGCCTATCTTACTAGTTGTCAAGCTTTTCAGTAATTAGTTCACATGTAACTTTCTAGGCCTACATCCTTATTAGTCTAAGGTGGAAGAAAAGGAGATGACATTTGTAAATACTTCTACACTGGAAAGAGGTGAGAAGGAGAATTAATTTAGTGGAATAAATATTTCTATTTTTGATAATATCAGCTTAAAGAATATATGTGTGTATGTATGTACATATACATATATATATATATACATATACACACACACATATATACAGATACATGGACCTCTTTACACAAAATTATTGCTAAGTGTGGTTTACCCTGTATTCTCATGGGTTGCTTGATAAACACCCATAGCATTCATTAAAATACCTTAACTGCAACTATGAAATAATGAAATTGATCTGGCGCCAGTGTAATTCTCATTAATATCAATATCTATGTTTTATAGTCTTTGAACATATTGAGGAAAAAGGAACTGATTGATATTACTAAAGATTATGGTTTTCTGTCACATAGTTTTAAAGAGCTGAAAGTTATTGTCTTTAAAATATTTGGCTGGCAAATGAAAATATCAGTAAATCTGTGGAGAGGAGTTCCCTTCGTGGCTTAGTGGTTAATGAACCCAGCTAGGATCCATGAGGATGCAGGTTCAATCCCTGGCCTCTCACAGTGGGTTAAGGATCCAGTGTTGCTGTGAGCTGTGATGTAGGTTGCAAATGTAGCTAGGATCCTGTGTTGCTGTGGCTGTGGCCTAGGCCAGTGGCTGTAGCTCCAATTTTGACCCCTAGCTTGGGAACTTCCATATGCCACAGGTGTGGCCCTAAAAAGCAAAATAATATAAAATCTCTGGAGAAGGAAAGTAATAAGGTAGGGAGTAGAACTACCAGATGCTAAAACATATTATAAAGCAACAGTATTGAAGCAGTGTGGTAGAAGCCAAAGATTAGATGTATTTAGACGACTGAAGAATAAAGAAATGCTGTGACTTACACAAATCCGACATACGTTAAGGGAGGTAGTGTTAAACAGAAAGGGAACAATTATTTAATAAATGGGGTTGGAATAACTAGTTAGCAATGCTAAGGAAAAATACACTTAAAGCAGCACCTTTACCAGATACAACAAAATATTAGACAGACTTAAGTGTGGATAATTACATATTGAAAATACTGAATATCCAGAAGATAAAAGGATTGACTATTCTGTAATTTCTGTAGTTTCTAAACAATTTGAAAACTGGAAAAGGAAAATAGCAAAGATGACACTACATATGCTAATTTGTTTTATTGTAACTGTAGCTCTGTGAGCACTATGGGAAAGCATGCCTATTCTGTGTTCACAGTCTGAAAATTAGTTTGTTTTTTTTTTAACCAGCGGGAAACCTTATACTTTCATTTTTAGCTAATAGAACAGAGAATGCAATTCTTTATCTAAAATTTTACTCTATAGATGCATTGAAAATTACACAGGAGCTCGTTGTGAAGAGGTTTTTCTCCCAAGTTCCAGCATCCAAACTGAAAGTGACCTGTTCACAGCTTTTGCGGCAGTGGCTGTTCTTCTAGGGACTCTTATCATTGGAGTCCTCTACTTCCTTTGCAGGTAACCAAAATAAAAATGTGCTTTTGGAAAGAAAAAGGTAATGCGTAAAGAGACTGGTTAGAACAAAATACAGAATGATGGTTACCTCTGGTGGGGAGAGAAAGAGAATCAATTAGAGAAGGCACAGAATGTTAATAGCCTGTTTTTAATCTTGTGCTGTGTACATGAAGGCCTATTACTGATTTTTAAACTGGACATACATATTTTATCCAGTCTTTTTATATGTATGCTGTATTTTAAAATAAAATAAGCAGGAGTTCCCTGGTGGCCTAGCAGTTAAGGATTTGGCATGTTGCTGCTGTGGCTCGGGTTTGATCGCAAGCCCAGGAACTTCTGCATGCTTCAGGTATGGCCAAAAAAATAAATAAGCAACTTTTTGTTTTATATAAAAGTTAAACATTTTCATTTTAAGACATTTGAAAAATGAATATAAATTTAGTATATGAGAAGAATAGCATCCTCAACATTCTTACAAAGCTAATATCATGTAATAATTTTCAGATAGGGTTGCAATATGTTTTAGATTGTATCTTTTCCATTTTTAAATGACAATACAAGCAGAGGTAGTTTTACATGATGATATATATCTTATAAATATCAGGAGAAGAATTAATTTGAAAAACAAGGGTAGCTATTGCTTATAGAATCTAGTCATAAGATTTAGGCTCATGTATACTGACTAGGTGAAATGTATTTGTCTGAAATGTGGAATTTTCAAGAATTAAACCAAGCCATTGTTTACTGTGGTAGTTTTTAGATCCATCAGTGGTTGAAATTGCTTTAAGCTGAGGGACTTTGAAATTTAATAACTAATTAATGCTGTCTTTGAATGAGGTCCGAAATGATAACCCATTAGTGCTGACCTCTAGGCTAGAATCAATAGTGTGTCGTAAAGAGGAATCAGTGAATTTTTAGAAAACACATTTCATTTTTCTATAGTATAAGAAGTTTTGAATTCATTTCCATTAATGTAAGGTAATACCCTAAGCACTGACTTAATGAAAAAAATTGAAAGCAAATGTACATTCTAAATATTAAAAGTAGTTTTTTTAAAACTGTCATGAGCACCTAAACTTAATTGGAACTTATATTAATTGACCAGATAACCAAAAAGACTGATGAACTGCAACCTTAAAAAAGGTTTTCAGTAGTTGACTAAAACCACCCCATGTCACATAAGGGTCCCAACCAATAATGAAAACTAGCTGCTTTAAGAAGAGTGCAAAAACAGGAGTTCCCGTTGTGGCTCAGTGGTTAACGAATCTGACTAGTATTCATGAGGACACGGGTTTGATCCCTGGCCTTGCTCGGTGGGTTAAGGATCTGGCATTGCCATGAGCTCTGGTATATGTTGTAGATGAGGCTTGGATCCTATGTTGCTGTGGCTGTAGTGCAGGCCGGCAGCTATAACTCCAATTTGACCCCTAGCCTGTGAACTTCCATATGCCATGGGTGTGGCCCTAAAAGCCAAAAAGAAAAAAAAAAGAAGAGCACAGAAACAGTTCACTAAAAGACAACAGTTCTGCTTTCTTCAAGGAAAAAGACTCAGTGGTATCATCAGTATCTGAAGTCCCCCCAGGTGGCCTACCTGCCCTGGTGGATTTGTTAAATAATGGGGTACAGTTCTAGTAGTTTCAGAGAGTTGTGGAAAAGGAAGTGAACCTTCAGATATTCAACTTTAACTTTCTTTCTGCTTTTCTACTTACCCATTTTTCTTTTGTGTATTTCTTTCCTCTTTACTGTCAGGAAGGGCCACCTTCAGAGGGCCAGTTCGGTCCAGTATGATATCAGCCTGGTAGAGACAAGCAGTACCAGTGCCCACCACAGTGAGTAAATTCAAAATGAAATGTGTGTTTTAAAGCCCTAGATTAGATGGTGGGTGTTATGTGGGATTTGGAGCTATCCAAAAAAGATTGACTCTAAAGGTTTTTCTGTGGGTTTTGAACTAAGCACCCCTTTGCACTTGAAGATGAATTTATTAACTGTATGATGACACGTTATTTTTGTCCCCAAAGAAAACCGTGTTGTCTCATTATGTTCACATATGATGTTAGCTGTAATGTGCTGCTCAGATTACCGTAAGGGACTTACTACGCCAGAAGTGATTTGAAGTGGGCCAGTATACAGAGAGGAGGAGGACTTTTATCTATAGGGATAGGAAAATCTTTGGGAAGCCTGTAAGTCAATTCATGTTTTAAAAGTGTCATAAGACTTCTGCTTTTGGCCACGATAGAGTAACAGGGACTGGATTTACCTCCTGCTGGAAACACTTTAAATAGGGACCCTATACATGAAGCAGTGGTGTTCAAGATATTGGACAACAGGAGAAAAAGGATCATGATCCCTGAGAGATGGGAAACAGATGAAATGAGCCAATGATTGCCTCAGATTATTGCCTTGAGAGAGTTTCTGGGCTGTGGCCCCAAGGTGGGTGGTGAGGCCAGACTGAGCTTGGCAGACTCCCTGAGCTGAGAAGATGAATCTGAGTCTAGAAAGATCAATGTGGTTATAGTTCACTGAATAGAGTCCTGGAAAAGAGAGAGCCGCACACAGAGATTTCAGAGATCTTCAGGTCAAGTATTGAGCTGAGTAGTAATCAGCACATATATAGTAGGAAGCTATTTGTGGTTAGGGGAAAGTATTACCTGAAAGGATTAGAGGTACCCAGAACTAACACGAGGCTGGCAGAAGTGCCTGTTCCCAATAATAAGACCAAAAATGCTGATTAGTCATAGGGTATTAGGTTGAGTACACTGAAGAGTGTTCTGTAGTAGTAGGGAATAATTAGCCCTAGACTGAACACAGCTCCAGTCTTTCCTGACAAACCTTAAAAGCAAGAACTGAAAGAATCAAATTGTTTCTAAATAACCTACTTGCATCCAAGATTAAAGCTCAATAATACAAAAAAAATCCAATACCCAATATGCAAAATTCACATTTCACATCCAGCCAACCGTATTTATTTAACATGAAAATCAGTCATTGTAATATACCACATTAATAGAATAAACTCCATCATCATCATCACAATAGATGCAGGGAAAGCATTTGAGAAGTTTAATATCCACGCATGATAAAAACTCTCAACAAAATAGGTATAAAAAGATACTTCCTCAACACAATAAAGGCCATTTGTGAAATAACCAACATCATTATCAACAGGGAAAAACTGGCTAAAATCCAATATAAACCAAGGATGCCCACTCTGACATGTTCTATTCAACACAGTACTGGAAAAGCAATCAGACAAAAAAAAGGGAAAGAAAGAAAAGGCATCTCAATATGAAAGTAAGAAGTTAAATTATCTCTGCAGATGCCATGGTCATATATGTAGAAAACCATAAACTGTCATTAATAAACTGTTAGAATGAATAAATGAATTTAGCAAAGTTACAGAATACAAAGATCAACATATAAAAATCAGTTGCATTTCTTGGAGTTCCCATTGTGATTCATTGGTTTACAAACCCAACTAGTATCCATGAGGAGGCTGG
Organism: Catagonus wagneri; assembly: GCA_004024745.2. Classification (NCBI taxonomy): domain Eukaryota; kingdom Metazoa; phylum Chordata; class Mammalia; order Artiodactyla; family Tayassuidae; genus Catagonus; species Catagonus wagneri. The sequence goes on from PVHT021183629.1 coordinate 20,495,923, forward strand.
TTCAATCCCTGGCCTCACTCATGGTTAGCGGATCCGGCGTTGCCATGAGCTATGTAGAATGCAGATGCGGCTTGGATCCTTTGTTGCTGTGGCTGTGGTGTAGGCCAGCAGCTGTAGCTCCGATTCAACCCCTGGCCTGGGAACTTCCATATGGTGTACGTGTGGCCCTAAAAGGCAAAAAAATATATATATATGTATGTGTATGTGTATATATATATATATGTATATATGTATATATATGTGTGTGTGTGTGTGTGTGTATATATATATATATATATATATATATATATCAATTGCATTTCTTTACATGAACAATGCTCTATCCAAAAAGGGGATCAAGAAAACAATCACATTTTCAGTATCAACAAAATGAATAAAATACTTAGGAATAAATTTAACCAAGGAGGTGAAAGACCTTACACTGAACACTATAAAATTCCAATGTTATTTTTCACAAAAATAGAAAAAGCAATCCTAAAATTTGTATGAAACCACAAAAGATTCTGAACAGCCAAAGCAATCCTGCAAAAGAGGAGGAAAGGTGGAGGCATCAAACTTCCTACCTTAAAATTATATTACAAAGCTATAGTAATCAAAAGAGTTTGGTACTGGCATAAAAAGAGACACATAGATAATGGAAAAGAATCGAGAGTCCAGAAATAAACCCAATCATGTACAGTCACTGATTTTTTGACAAGGGTTCCAAGAATACACAAAGGATAGTCTCTTGAATAAATGGTGAGAGAACTGGACAGCCACATAGAAAAAAGGACCACTGTAGTACATCATATACAAATATGAACTCGGAATGAATTAAATACTTACTTAGGAAGCTCTACGAGACTTTTTTTTTTTTTTGTCTTTTTGCCTTTATGTAGAGCCGCACCCGCGGCATATGGAGGTTCCCAGGCTAGGGGTCTAACAGGAGCTGTAGCCGCCGGCCTTCGCCACAGCCACAGCAACGCGGAACTCCTACGAGACTGTTTTTAATTCAGTTAAGAGTGGCTTCATCTAGGAGTTCTGCTGTGGAGCAGTGGGTTAACAATCTGACTGCAGTGGCTCACGTTGCTGTGGAGGCTACAGCTGTGGCATAGGTTGCAGTTGTGGCTTGGATTCAGTCTCTGGCCTTGGGAACCTCCATATGCCATGGGTGTGGCGATGGGGGTGGGGGCAGCTTCATCTAAAGGAGATGCAGTGGTAACTGTGTAAAGTACTTCTCTACGGTGGAAACTCATCATGGTAGAAAAGGCAGAAATGACTCCAGTGATATTCAAGTGACCATTTTCAGCAAGCAAATCAGGTTGGACACGAAGGGAGAAAACTTCCCTTTTGCTGTTATGTCATTTAGGCTTTTCACTTTAACAGAGCACTTTACATAGAGATTTATAACAGAAGCAACAATCTGGAGTTCCTTCAAGATCTGTGCTACTCTCAGCAATTCTTTTTCTGCTTGCTACAGTTTATTCTGTTTAGATGCAACAGGACAGAGAATTGGAATAGTGACCTTCAGTACCACATATCTGAACAGGTGGCTTCACAAGCTTGGCAAAACAGCCTGACCACAGATATACTGAAGCATCAGCTAGTTATGGTATATCTATAAAATGGGATACTATTCATCTATGAAAAGGAACAAAGTATTGATACATGCTATAACATGGGTAAAGCTCAATTACGCTGATACCAGCCACAAAAGACCACAAATTGCATGCTTACGTTTATATTAAGGTAGATGCTACAACATAGATGAACTTGAGGATACTATGCAAGTGGTTGCCAAAGGTCGAGTTTGAAATGGGAAGTGACTGCAAAAAATTAAACATACAATTAGCATATGATCCAGCAATTCTACTCCTGGATATATACACAAGGGAATTCAAAGCAGGAGCTCAAATAGGTTTTTACACCATTGTTCATAAAGCATTATTCACAATAGCTAAAAGATGGAGACCACCTACATGTCCAATAAGGAATGCACTGATAAACCCCAAATGGTATATACATACAATGGAATATTATTTAGCGTTAAAATGGAGTCAGATTTCTGCTTCATGCTACACCATGGTTGAATCTTTAAGACAATATGCTAAGTGAAATAAGCCAGACACAAAACATAAGTATTGTATGATTCCTCTTATTTGAAATACCTAGAGTAATCAATTTCATAGTCAGAAAGTAGAATGGTTGTTACCAGGGGCTGATAGGAGGGGCACTGGGAGTTGTTATTTAATGAGTACAGTTTCAGCGTGGGGTGAGAAAAAGGTTCTGGAGATGGATTGTGGTGGTGATTGCACAACAGTGTGGATATACTGTGTACTGTGCCCCTGTACACTTAAAAATGGTTAAAATAATTTTATTATGTATATTTCACAAAAAGCCAGAATGAAAGATGCTATTATTAAATGATACTTACCAGATAATTCAAAATTATTATTTGAGTTATCAAAAGATTGAGATGTATTCCTGTACTTTGTAACTGAGTGAAATAATGTATTTTAAGGGTTTGGTGAGTTTGTTGATCTTTGCTGTATTTGTAATGATAATGTCTTGAACTATATTCATTTGTAAAGTGATGATGGTAAAATAACTAGTGAAGAAATTCTCAGATAACTGAAAATTTATTATTGAGATTTATTATTTAACTGGAAAGATTAACACAAATAATGCCAAATCTGACAGGAAAAAATATGTGGGAATGGTTGACTGCCATTAATGTTTGAATGCGTGAGTATCCATTCTTGTAATTTATCACCAGCATTTCTCCTCAAAAGCTTTTCCTCTTCATTTTTTTTCCCCAGAATGTTCATGGAATGGTAAAAAAAAAAAAAAAATTGGCTATTCTTTAGAAGCCACATGCACATTAAAAAAAAAAACCAACAAACTGACCTATTTCTGTTAATAAAAACGCATTTGTAATAAGATAGCAACTACCTTGAAGGCTTTCCACAGAGTTGTGCTGGTTTAATTGGGAAAAGCATTTTGGAACTCAAGTATTAAATTGCTTCTTTCTTTTAATGGAGGGAAAGATGTCATGACAAAGGTAAAAATCCAGATAAGATATTGGACATAGCTCACAAAATTAGCTTATTAACCACTTACTTTTTCAAGGTCAGGTGGTCTTAGTCAAGCCATTACTTCAAGAAAAAGCAAAAGAAATGCCTTTTACCATGTGTGATAAGGTCTGTATCATGAAAATAAAGTTGTTTATGGAGACCAGGGATTGCTTAATGCTATTAGCTCATATATGTTATGAAAATCATAGCATAATGGTACATTCTATTTTAAAATTTAGTTATGACCTATCTTCACCAGGAAACTCCCTTTGCCACAACACCATAAAGCTTTGTTCAGGTTATCACTACCTCCTGGTAGGTTTGTTTGTATTACCTTGTGTGCCCCTGGAATGTAAACCTCCCTAGGCAAACTTTCCAACTTATTAAGTAAACCTACAGCTGAAGTCCTAGCATATATCTAGATTGTGATTATGTATTATCCCTATTGCAGTAATGTCCTAGCTCTGAAAGTACAGCTCTTCAAATGAAAAGAAAGCAGCGTGACTATGTAATCACGAATATCGGGTGTGTCTTTAGGTGCCAGGCACTCTGGTTGATATATCATATGTAGTAACTCTTACAAGTCTTAACATCTGTTGTGAGGCAGGTGGTATTATTCTCACTCTACAAAAGAGAAAACTGAGGCATAGAGAGGTTACGATCAACACCACACATCAGACGGTGATAGGACAAAGATTTAAACCCAGGTTTTTCATACTGCACTTATGCTTC
>PVHT021183629.1:20499807-20540289 GCA_004024745.2 Catagonus wagneri
GCCGGATCGTTAACCCACTGAGCAAGGGCAGGGATCGAACCCGCAACCTCATGGTTCCTAGTCGGATTCGTTAGCCACTGCGCCACGACGGGAACTCCCACTCTAGCAGTCTTATTACCCTTACCCTCTTCTTTATCATTTGCAATATCTTCTTTTTTTTTTTTCAGGGCTGCACATGCGGCATATCAAAGTTCCCAGGCCTGGGGGTCCTATCAGAGCTGCAGCTGCCAGCCTACACCACAGCCACAGCAACTCAGGATCCAAGTCGCGTCTGCGACCTACACCACAGCTCACAGTAATGCCGGATTCTTAACCCACTGAATGAGGCCAGGGATCGAACCCACGTCCTCACAGATACCAGTCGGGTTCGTTATGGCTGAGTGATGATGGTAATTCCCATTTAAAAAAAAAAATCACCAGGCTTGTTAGAACTTCAGGTGACAAAGGAAAGAGGCAGTGAGAGACAGGAACATGCATTCCTCTGAGAACTGAACGGAGGTGCTGACACAACTCTTCTATGTTCTGAGGAGTGTTATACAGCTTATTTGGATGGTCCAGGCTGGTTCACATCAGCTCTTCACATCACAGACAGAGGGGTGGATGTGCATGTGTGAATAAAAATAAAGATGTGTCGGCAGGTGTGCATATAAAGAAAAATTGATAAAACATCTTCATTCTTATTTTCCATAGGTCATGCAGAACATTGAAGAAATACCACAGTGAACTCAAATCATTGCTGTTACAAAGGCAGAAAATGAAGCACCATATGGTAAAAGAATCAAATGAGTTAATCCTTCTTTGTCCTCTAAATAAAAGACTGAAAGTTATTATAACCTGAGGCCATCTGTCCTGCAAGAGATGTGTGTTTCTGTAATGTATATTATTAGTTCATCTGCAGTTGGTAAATAGGCGAGTAATATCAATCCTGTGTGAAAGGTGCATTGGTTCAAATGTGCTTTTTCCCAGTAAGCTAATCTGTTGATGCAATCAGAGGCAAACTTTCTCACAATAACAAGAAACTCTTAGCAATATACTAAGACTCTAAGGAAAAACAGGAAAATCCCAGCTGGTTTAGTGGCTTTCACTGTGTTAAGGTGTCTGGGGAAGGTGCAAGTACAGGTAAACTATGAAGACATTTCACCTGGTGATTTGAAAAAAAAAGCATTGATTGATGAAGGCAGCTATATTTAGATCATATTTTTAATTTTGATGAAAATGGCTTCTAGTAGAAGCAATTGTTTTAAGGCTCTGTACCTGAAAGGGTGAAAAACAAGCCTAAAAGTAATTCTCAGTGCAGATTCTAGTGGGTATTTAGAATTATTGTTTTTGTTACTGCTCAGGTTACAAAATTCCAAACCTATTTTCCTCGTAAGGCTTTTAGTTTTTGGGCATGATTTTGCAAAATGCGAGGTTTTCATCTCATTAGGAGCAATGTAAAGAATTTGTTAGGCTGGAAGAGTTTCTCCTGTTTTTCCCACTGTGTAGTTACCCTGAAACATAACAAGCAATTTTCAGGATGCAAAGAGCTGAGGAGTAGCTTGGACAGTGGGAGTTCTGAACACCAAAGGTATAGGACTAGCGAGTAGCTGAGGCAGAGGAGCAAGCACAGGCTAGATGTAACAGCCCACCTTCGTACCACTTCCCCTTCAAGCCCATTTCTCCACATCCTTGCCAATGATTGTTTATTTTTGTTAATAGCCACTCTAATGGGTGTGAAGTGCTATCTCATTGTGCCTTTGATTTGCATTTCCCTAATACTTGTCTATTTAAGTCCTTTGTCTATTTTGAATTGGATTGTCTTTGGTTGTTGTTGCATTTTAGTTCTTCACGTAACCTGGTTGTCAATCCCTCCATTGGTACACATTAAGTTTTCTGCAACATTCTAGCCCAGGGTGGGCACTGTGAATTGACTTTCTCACTAGCACCATTGGTTCACTCATTCACTCACCATTCACTTATAATTAATACATATGAACTTGAGGCACTAGAGTATACAAAGTGTAAAACCCTCATAGAATTTTTTAAACAGACTTTATTTTAGCAAAAGTATTAGATATATAGAAAGGCTGAGAAGCTGGAACAGAGTTCCCATATCCTTCCGTCTCCCACACAGCTTCCCCTATTATGAAACATCCATGTTAAATGTGCTAGTGTACTACATTTAACATAAATGAAACAGTACTGACACATTAACAAAAGTCCATAGTTTACATTAAGGCTCTTCTTTTTTGTTACAGTTTTATGGACTTTTACAAATGCATAATTTCAGGAGTCCACCACTACAATATCACTGGTTAATTTCACCACCCTAAAAATCTCCTACGCTCCATCTACTCACCCTTCCCAATCCCACAGTGGCAGCCACTGATCCCTTTACTCTCTCTATAGTTTTGCTTTTTCTGGAATGTCATATAGTTGGAATCATACAGTTATGTAACTTTTTCATATGGCTTCTTTCTCTTAGCCATATACAAATTAAGCTTCCTCTGCAACTTGTGGCTTGATAACCCTTTTTAAAAAATTGCTAGACTATATGATTTTTTTTTGGTGGCTTAAGTTTTATCGTGTAAAAATATACACAGGATTTACATTTTTACCTTTTTAAGTATACTATTCAGTGGCATTAAGTACATTCACGTTGGTACAACCATCACCACCATCCATCTCCATAACTTCATCATCCCACTGTACCCATTAAACAACTGAACACTGTACCCATTAAACAACTCCCCATTCCCTGCTGCTCTCAGACTCCAGTAGCCAACATTCTGCTTTATCTCTTAAGTGTATGAATATTCTTAATATAAGTAGAATCATATATTTGACCTTTGGTGCCTGGTTTATTTCACTTATCATGTCTTCAGGGTTCATCAGCAATATTTTGTGTATCCATTTCATTCCTTTTTATTACTGAAAAATATTCCATTGTGTTTATCTACCATATCTTGCCTATCCATTTATCTTTCACTAAACATGAGTCATTTCACCTTTTGGCTATTATAAATAATGCTCCTATAAACACAGATGTGCAGATATCTGTTCAAGTTCCTGTCTTCTGTCCTTTTGTATGTATTTTCTGCATCTTGTATATAGTGTAGGATAGCACAAGTGGAACTGCTGGATCAAATGCTAATTCTGTATTTAGTTTTCTGAGGAATTTCCATACTGTTTTATACAACAGCTACACCACTGTATGTTTCCTACACAAGTTTCAGTTTCTTCACATCCTTGTCAACACTTTTTAAGATAATAGCCACCCTAATAGATATGAAATGGTATTACATCTTGATTTTGATTTGCATTTCCCTAATAACGTTGAGCATCTTTTCATGTGCTATTGGCCACCTGTATGTTCTTTGGATAATACCTATTTAATATTTAAGTCCTTTGCCCAGTTTCGAATTCGGTTGTCTTTAGTTCCTGTTGTTGCATTTTAGGAGTTTTTAATATATGTTAATTACCCATCAGATATGTAATGTGCAAATATTTTTCACTCATTCTGTGGTACAGTTTTTTTCACTCCATTGACAGTGTCCTTTGATACATAAATGTTTTAATTTTTGATTAAGCCCAGTTTGTTTTTTCTTTCGATGCCTTGAATTTTGTTATATCCAAGAAATCACTGCTAAACCCAATGTCCTGAAAATTTTCCCATTTTCTTCTAAGAGAATTTTAAAGCCTCACATTTGTCTTTGATCCATTAATTTTTGTATATGGTGTTTGGTAAGAGATCAACTTCATTATTTTGCATGTGGATATACAGTTTTCCCAGTACCATTTATTGAAAACACTATCCTTTGCCCATTAAATGGCCTTGGCACACTTCCCCCAAACCATTTATGTGAGGATATCTGGATTCTTTATTCTATGCCTTTAATCTGTCTGTATTCAGTACCACACTGTTTTGATTATTGTAGCCTTGCAGTTAAGTGTGAAATCAGCAAGTATGAGCCTTCCAACTTTGAAGATTGCTTTGGTTATTTGGGAACCCTAGATATTTCTGCTGAACCTTATGAAGTATTTTTCTGTTTCTATAAAATAAGTCATTGAAATTCTGAAGAGGATTACACTTAATCTGGAGGTTACTTTGGGTAGTATTGACATCACACAGGTAATGAACATGGGTTATCTTTCTGTTTATTGATGTCATCTTTAACATCATTAAGCCATGTTTGTAGTTTTCAGTGTACAAGTCTTTTGTTTTATTCATTAATAATACCTATGTATATTATTGTTTTTAATGATACTATAAAGGGACTTAATTTCCTGGATTGTTCATGTTAGTATATAGAAAGGCAACTCATTTTGTATGTTGCTATCTGTATCCTTTGCTGAATTTGTTCCTTAGTTCAAACAAAATTTGTGTGTGTGTGTTGCGGGGGGGGGGGGACCATTAGTGTAGGATAGCATGCATTCTGTAGATGATTTTACTTTTCTTCCTGTTGTAATCTTTTTCTTGACTAATTGCTCTGCCTTGAAAGCCATGTCAAATAGCATAGCAAAAGCTGCATTCTTGTCTTATTCCTTATGTTAAGAGGAAAAGCTTTCAGTCCTCCATTGGTTATGATGTTGGCTGTAAGATTTTCTTTTTTTTCCTTTTTAGAACTTCACCCGAGGCATATGGGATTTCCCAGGCTAAAGGCTGAATCAGAGCTGCAGCTGCCAGCGTATGTCACAGCCATGGCAACACTGGGTCCAAGGCACATCTCTGACCTATGCTGAAGGTTGTGGCAACACTAGATCCTTAGCGCATTAAGTGAGACCAGGGATCGAGCCCACATCCTCATGGATACTAGTCAAGTTCATAACCTGAGCCACAATGGGAACTCCCACTGTAAAACTTTCATAGGTGACCTTTATTATGAGGTAGTTCCCCTCAATTCCTAATGTGCTGAGTTTTATAATTTTAATCAGAAAAGGCTATTGAATTTTATCAAATGCTTTTTCAGCATCAACTGATGTGAGCCATGTGGGATTTTTCCCCCTTCACTCTACTATTGTATGGTATTACATTGATTTTTATCTGTTAAATCATCTTTTCATTGCAGCAGTAAATCCATTTGTTCAAAATGTATAAAGCTTTTAATGTGTTCTTGAATTCAGTTTGCTAATACTTTTTGTATTGATATTCATCAGGGATATTGGTCTATAGCTTCCTTATTTTTTTCCTGCACCCGCAACACATGGAAATTCCTGGGCCAGGAATTGAATCCAAGCCACAGCTGCGACCACACTGGATCCTTAACCCACTGCACTGGGTCAGGGATTGCACGAACACCTCAGCAGTGACCCAAGCTGCTGCAGAGACAGTGCTGGATCTTTAACCCACTATGCCACAGCAAGAACTCCTAGCTTTCTTTCCTTGGCTTTGGTAGCAGGGTAATACCAGCCTTATACAGTGGATTAGGAAGTGTTCCCTCTTATTGAATTTTTTTTCAAAAGTTTGGGAACTCGTTATTTCTTCTTTAAACGTTTGGTAAAATAAAGCCAAGCCAGAGGTTGCAGGGGTTTTGTTGATTTTTTGATTGCTGATTCAGTCTTCTTCCTAGCTATATAGGTTTATGTAGAATTTTTATTTTTTCATAAATCAGTCTTGGTATGGTTTTGTTTTTGTATTTTTAGAAATATATCCATTTCATTTAGGTTATCCAGCTTGTGTACAACTGCTTATAGTCCTCTTCTATAGGATCTTTAGTAAATCCCCTTTTGTTTCTGTTTCTGGAAGTTGTCTCCTCTCTTTTATTACTGATCTAGCTAAAGGTTTGTCTACTTTAACATTTTCAAAGAACTAGTTTTTGGTTCAAATTTTTCTATTGATTTTCTATTCTGTATTTTTCTTATTTCTGATCGTCGTCCTACTAGCTTTGGGTTTACTCCATTGTTTTTCTAGTTGAAGTTAGAATGTTTTCAGATTTTTTTTTTTTTTTAAGATGTGGCTACACCTGCAGCATATGGATGTTCCCAGAGCCATTGCAGAGACAATGACGAGTAATTATGCTGTGAGCCACAGAGGAAGTCCAGATTTTTTAATTTTTTTTATGGCAAGGACTTAGAGCTTGAAGTTTTAGCACAGCTTCTATTGCATCCCGTAAGTTTTGTATGTTATGTTTTGCTTAATATATTTTGAGGATCTATTATTAGATGTGTATATGTTTCCAACTGTTACATCTTTCTTGTATAAAACCTTTTAACATATAATGTCCTTTCCTGTCTCTTTATATCCAGAAAAGTTATGTCTATTTATCTGATAATAGTATACTATTCTCTTTTAATTATTATTTGCATGGAATATCTTTATCTGTACATTTACTTTTAACCTATTTGGAGCTGAAGTCAGTCTCCTGGAGACTGTTTATTAAAAATCGTTCTAATGTTTGTCTTTTGATTGAAGTTGAAGCCACTTAAAGTAATTGTTGATGAGGAAGGGAAGGACTTAGGTCATTTTGCTATTTCTTTTCCATATGGTTTACAGTTTTTTGCCTCCTATTTTCTGTTAGTTTCTTTGTTTTTTTGTTTGTTTTGCTTTCTTATTGCTTTCTTAGGTCTGCACCTGTGGCATATGAAGTTCCTAGGCTAGGGGTCAAATTGGAGCTGCAGCTGCTGGCCTTTGCCACAGCCACAGCCACAGCCACATGGGATCCAAACCTCATCTGTGACCTACACTGCAGCTCGTGATGATGCCAGATCCTTAACCCACTGAGCAAAGGCAGGGATCGAGTTTGAATTCTCATGGATACTAGTCAGGTTTGTAACCTGCGAGGCCACAATGGGAACTCCTGTGTTTTGAATTTTTTGTAGTGACGCATTTAAATTCTCTTCTCATTTCCTTTGTGTATAGTATTCTATAGCTATTTCTTTGTGTTTATTGTGGGAATTCCATTTCACATTATAAATTAACAATACCAAATTTATAACAACTTAAATAATGCATAAAAGCTTTTTGCCCTTATTCCCTTTCAGCTAATAGTGTCAGAAGATTACATCTTTAGCCATTGTGTCTGAAAACCTAAACCAATAACTATTTTTAAACATTTAATTCTTAAACTGTGTGGAAAACAAAGTTACAAATCAGAGTATAATAGCAGCTTTTCTAAGTGTTCATATATACTTTACTGGAGAGCTTTATTTCCTCATATGGTTTCCTGCTCCTGTCCTTTGTCCTTTCATTTCAGCCTGAAGAATTCCCTTTAACATTTCTTGCAGGGCAGATCTAGTTTTATCAGTCTTCTTCAGCTTTTGTCTGGCAATGTTTCTCCCTCATTTCTGAAGAACAGTTCTGCCAGATAGAAGCTGACCGTTTTTTCTTTCAGCACTGTGGATATCTCAAACCACTGCTTTTTGGCCTCCATGGTTTCTGATGAGAAATCTGGTCATCTTAATGAAGACCCTTTTATGTGATGAGTCTCTTATCCTTGCTGCTTTTAAGGTACTTTCTCTTTGGATAGTTTAATTATGCAGATCTTCCTTGACTTACAATGGGGTTACATCTCAATAAACCCATGCTAAATTTAAAATATAAGTTTAAAATGCATTTAATATACCTAACCTACTGAACATCATAGCTTAGCCTATCCTAAATGTGCTCTGAACAATTACTTTAGCCTATGTTTGGGCACAGTCATTTAATACCAAAGCCTATTTTAAAGTCATGTAATTCAATGAATACTCTACTGAAAAACAGAATGATAGTATGGGTACAGAATGGGTTTAAGTGTATCAGATGTTTATCCTCATGACCACATGGCTGACTGGAGCTGCAGCTCACTGCCACTGCCATGCATCACAAGTGTCTCTTTTTCTTTTGCTTTTTAGGGCTGCACCTGTGGCATATGAAGGTATGGAGCTTCCCAGGCTAGTGGCCAAATTGGAGTTCATTGAGGTTCTTGATGTGAACATTCATGTCTTGCATCAAATTTGGCAAGCTTTGTCATTACTTCTTCAAATAATCTTCATACAGCTTTTCTCTTTTCCTTCTGGAACTTCTACAACACAATTCTTCCATTTGATGGTGTTTTACAAATCCCTTAGATTGTGTACTTTTCAATGCCACTTCTTGTCTTTGCAGTTTAGCTGGGTGTAAGGCACTCCTATAGTACTTGGCTAGGCTTGCTTCTAGCCTAGGGATCAAAAGATGAAAGCTTCAGGTCTTAAATCTTTCCTGAGAAGTTTTGCCTGTGCACGCATGTGGCATTCTTTTATCTTAGAGTTGATTTTGAATGTCCATTTTCTCAAAAATCTCACTTCAGTGTCTCCTTTGGGCCTTATTAGCCTGTTTTGTCTCTATCTATAAACCTTCGCTCCGTGCCTGCGATGTTGTTGTCATTTTGCAGCTTTTACAAGCAGTGCCCACCTTATCTTGCCCAATTTCCAAGTTACGCAAAATGATGAGCACCTTTGAGCCACTCCTTCTAATACTCTAGACAGATTAGAAAAGACAAACAGTAATTTGCAAATAAAGTCCATTCTTCCTTCTCTGGTTTAAGGGAGGGAACTGGGAACCAGGCTTCTGCCATTTTAAGAATAAGACCACCACTGCACAAGGCAGGGCAAGGTGAGTAAAAAGTCACAAAATTTTCCTGCCAACCTGAAGATGGGTTTTCTTCACTGAGCATTATCTTGGTTGCTGTAAACCTCTATTTTCCAGAGCTCCAACGAAGTTGCTTCACAGAGTTGCTACTTTTTTTCCATCCTTCCCTAGGGTTTCTGTGGAGAAACAAAAGCTTAGAGCATCATAGTTCACCGTTTTGCTGGTATCACTCAGCTCAGTTGTGCTTATTCCTACCTGTAATTTTAGTGTCCTGACTAGGCTTTAGATACATGTATGGTAACTGAATTTTGGTTAGGCTTGGAAGCACTGTGTAAATGTTAAGAAAATGGTCTCAAAATTATCTTTGTTCTGATCATCTGAATTTAAAACTAATGAATATATTATTCTTTCCAAATTCCTTGTGATCATCTTGCCTTTTTTGCTGGTTGTGATGATGACCATCACTAGAGAACAGTGACTTTTATAGAAACTGTTTATGAAATGAAATGTTCCATATACTCTTAGTACCAAAACATTAAATGAAGTTTACTGGCTTCTGCCAATGTTTTCTATGTTAGAGTAGCATATATTCTTCTAACCTGTCCCCACTGTGGCATACTGTTCTATTTCATAAAGTAAAAATATGTCTTAGAAATATTTCACTATTTTTCTCCACGTGGAATGAATATTAAAATAACTTTCTGGGACAATTCTTTATGTAGCATAGTTATTCATTTAACAAGGATATTAGTACTAATGTTTACTATATTATTCTAGGATTTTAATTAGACTCATACTGTTTCTGCAAATGAAAATCATGTTATTTAAAATATAAATTTCAGATGAAAAGGATGTAGTCTTCTGTTTCCATTAAAATTGAATTTATGATGGTGCTAATATGGGTTAGACTGTGGGCACAAAATAACATATGTAGATTTTTTTCTCAAATTTCTGCAGAATGCACAGGAAATTCTGTTTTAAAAGTTTATTTTACATTCTTTGCATGTTCATTGTGTTAAATTTAAAATATAAATCAGTGGCAAAAACTTTCGCTGTCTGGCATCTCTTACTAGGTTGAAAAACTGGTGTATTTACCAACAATCCAAGTTTAAGCAGAGTTGAGAAAACAGTGAAATGGCCCTTCGTCAGTCTAGGTCACAGATTAATTGTATCAACCTGTAGGGTTGTATCAACCCAGCATCCCTCCTATTCCTTAGATTGCTACTTGCTTTTTCAAGGAGTTTATTCCTTGAAGCAGCCTTTAACAAGGAAAACTGTACTGTAGCTGCTTTGAAAGCATGTAAAGGAAATATTTTTAAACATCTTCATTAAATAAACTATCCTGTCAATCATATCACCTGACAGAAGGCAGTTCAGACACTAAGGGTGCATCCTTTACTTCTTGTGCTCATGTCAGTTTTTTCCACATGATCATTTTTTAGTTTCAGAAATGACTAAAACAGTTGTCGTTTCTAGGAATTTAGTATGTTTCTAGGTGAAACAGTAATTTTTCCTTTAATGCTTGCTTTTAAGACAAGCCTTTCAAAACTAGTAAATTGTTTTTAACTTTGGTTCAGTTACCGTTCTCCTTCAGTGGACTGTCAAAGCCTCTGAGAGGCCTGAGTAGTACTGACTCGTTCTCCTCAGTTCTACTCCTTCTATTGGATCAACTTCTCCCCTTCCTATTCTGTACCAAAGTTACAGTTTTGTGGCCAAATGAATTTATTCTTCATAGCAGGTTCCAAAGTCTCAACCATAAAAAGGAGCCTATATTAACTTCAAATATTGTATGAAATGACCCTCCAGCAGACTCTCGTTGAGAAGTAACACAACGTTTTATATGAGTATTAATTTGAAAAAATAATTCAACTCTGAGGCTCATTCTGTTCATATTTCCAGTTTTCAGCATCCTCCTCCTCCTACAGTTCAACCAACTCTCGTTAATGTCAAGAACAAAATTTACACAGCATTTTCCTTACATGCTATATAAGCATAACCAAGGAGTTGAATTTTGAGGTATTATCTACTTTATAATGGATACGAATGTCAAAAAATAGTTAATAGCTAAATTAAAATGACTATTAATATTCACAGATTAGATTAAAAGTTCTCTTTGGACTTCTTTAGGAACTAAAATTGAGGATGACCATAAATTAAACTTTTGAGTATTTTTATCATTTATATAAACAAATATTTTGAAGTAAAAATTGGTTTTAAAAAAGGATTAAAAATAGAAAAGCAGTGTTAATATATTTGATTTCACTTACTTTGCAAGCTTTCTACTGTCCCATCAGAATCACTGTTACCAAGTGCCACCCATTCCATCCTGCTGTGTTAGACAGAATATGCTGACACATATATCCTGGAACAAAGACCTGGAAAATCCAAGTGGCTTAGGCAAGACTGATGTTAATTTCTGTCTTGTAAAACAGTCTGGAGAGAGGCAGTCCAAATTTGTTATGGCAGCATGTCAACAAGACTCTATGGTAACCAGGATCCTTCTGTGTGGTTCTTCCAGATACAGCGTCGTGTCTGCTGTAGCGTCCAAGATGGCTCACTAGCACATCCACTTCTAAGCAACAGGATCCAAAAAGGGCAGGAAAACGGTCACACCATCCTAACGGACACATTAGCATTTCCCCTCACATTTCACTGGCCAGAACAGTCATGTGCAAGGGAGACCAGGAAAGGTAACTGTCTTTAGTTTGGTGTGCATGTGACTAGCACCATTTGATTTTCCAATCAAAGGCTTTATAACTGTGTCAAAAGGAAAGAATGGATATAGGTAGAAAATTGGTGTTCTCTGCACATATTTTTTTTAGTATTTACATATCTAGAGACTTTTACTGGAATCAAGCCAGCACTTGCTGGCTAACAAACACCATTATTCTGGGTTTTCTTTTCTAAAAGATTAGTTTACTTCATTTGCTCACCCAAAGCAATGAACTACAGGACTATCTGAATGAGTTTCCAGGGCATGTTTTATTGGTATAAAACCAAAATGAGGTGATGTAATTATGTCATCTGCCAATTAGCTGCATAGAACTAGGTTAAATTTTCTCTTGCAATTCCTTTACTGAGGGAAAAGGAAAATTTTTTTCCTTATAATGTCATACAATACTGAATTAGTCTTGGCAGTGTATCTAAGCAACTTTAGCATACTTAAACAAAAATAGTTCTTTAATATTTACCAAATAAGTAAAAAGTCGTCATAATTTTGTTACAGCTTCTGAAAAAAATGGTATAACTGTAAAACAGAGATTTGTCAAGCCTTCTGTATGTTTTCTCCTTTATTAAGGGAGAAAAACACCTTCATGATTCTGCTAAAAAAATCACCTAACCCTGCAGAGGTGGCCATGGAATGTCTTCACTCTCCTTCCCGTCGATGGCCCTCTTTCCGTCCCCTGTGCCAAGACTGAAAAGTCCTGCTGCACAGCAGCTGCACTGCATAGTCTGGTGCAAAAGAGCCAAAATTGGTTTGCTTGTGCCTGATGCAAAAGCTCTCAACTCTCGGTCTGCATTACGTTACATACAAAGTTGTCCATCTAATGTATTAAAAACTACCAAATGGTCTTTTATAAGAGTGTCAGAGCTACAAAACAGATACATAGAAAGTTTTTTTTTGTTTTTGTATGAAGTACACATATACCAACTTTCCATTTTCTAGAAAAGGCAAAAGCCAGAAGTTATATATTATGAAAGCCATTGTAGAAGTAGCTTCATTTAGATGACCCAAGGTGAATGAGTGCCATTATTGTTGTGTAGCTGTGAAACAGGTCATCGTCCTTTACCTTATTACACTTCTTCAGTATAAAGTTTCCAGTGACTATACGATCGCATCCAATTTCTCCATTTCCAAAGAAGCCAAATAAAGGAACCCTAGGAAAAAACTTTCTAAATGCATCAGCCTCCACATTCCCCTTTGCTCTATAGTATTGAAAGCCCCTACCGACACACGCAAACATGAAGCCAACGGTGTTCTGCTCCGGAATGTTGGCTGCTTTGAGCCGCTGCATCGCAGCCTCTGCAGTCTTCTCATCACTGACATCCTCGGTGAGAAGCACTGTGGCACTCTGGATTCGGTGTCCACTAAATGACAGTCCAACCACACCAGTGGCATCAATATCCAGAGGGTTCCTAGAAAATTAAATTAGAAAACACAATTAAAATTTACAGTATAAAAGAAAAATCCTCCTGAGTCACTGGCTGGCAGGTGCCGCCTTAGTCTCCAGTTAGCCTGAGGCTTTCCCTCCCACATCAGAGGAATGTAATAAAGGTTTTTTTAAAATTATTGAGGGAGTTCCTGTCGTGGCTCGGCAGTAATGAACCCAACTAGCATCCATGAAGATGCAGATTCAATCCCTAGCTTTGCCCTGTAGGTTAAGGATCCGATGTTGCCATGAGCTGTGGTGTGGGTTGCAGACACAGCTCAGATAGACCGGCAGCTGCAGCTCCAACAGACCCCTAGCCCAGGAACCTCCATATGCCACAGATGTGGCTCTAAAAAGCAAAAAATAAATACTAACCTATTGAAATGAATACATTAAAAGAATGCAGAAGGCAGACCTATGGAGAAGTAAGCAACAGTTTCTTCAGTCACAGCTATAAAGGGGCAAATGCATCGCCAGAGATTTCTAAAATCCAGTATGAGTTTTAGAAGGGTACACAGTATCCTTACCTTTCTCACCTTCTTAAAAACATAATCTTAACAATTTTATTTATATATACAATGAAATCTATTAAAGCTTTTGGCTTTATTTATACCTTTGGAACTTTTACTTCCCTACCTCGGGTCTCAAGTTCTTAAAGAGAGATATTAAATATTCAATCATGGAGGATGATTTTATTAAGAACCCTTAACTCCAGAAGTTTTAACTATGTTATTTGGTCTATAAAGAAATAGATTCCAGGGAGTTCCCGTCATGTTTCAGCACGTTAAAAACTGGACTAGCATCCACGATGCTATGGGTTTGATCCCTGGTCTCCCTCGATGGGTTAAGGATCTGGTGTTGCCGTGAACTGTGGTGTAGGTCGCAGATGCGGCTCAGTTTCCACGTGGCTGTGGCGCAGGCCAGCGACTACAGCTCCAATTAGACCCCTAGCTTGGGAACCTCCATATGCCGCGGGTGCAACTCTAAAAAGCAAAAAAAAAAAGAAAAAGAAAAGAAATAGATTTCACTGCTGTGTCTTTATTGCTTTAAGGTAAGAATTTAATCTGAAGGTAAAATCCTAATTTTCTTTTTGTTTACATATCCCTATACAATTATACATAATATGGTGATCACCCATACTGGGGGAAAACCAAGTACTTTACATTTCTATCAGGTTTACCAACATCTGAGTCTCTGAAATAGGCAAGATTCACTGGGTTAATGAGAAACTAAGACTTCAAAAGCTTAACCACTAAGTGACTTAGGGCTAACTAATGGCAAATCCAGTTTCTGAGGAGCAGAATCCAGCTTCTGAAGCCCTCTGTTACTCCTTTATCATATTTCCTCTTTCATATACAACTGCAACATGTGTCACCAGGCTCCTGCCTAGAAGAATTACTTACCTTTTTTGGGGATAGGAGGGTGCATATCCAGACAGCATTAAAACGGAGCCCTCATGGACCCCCTCACGGCCTCCAGGACTTCCCTTACCGACACAGTGTGAAGGCCGCATGAAAAGTAACGTGTCATGTAAGAGGTCGTGATTTTTGAGGGTATGTTTCCCATATTAGGTATGGAGTAGATTACATAGAGATGGCCATGCTAACAGGCTAGCACTTTAGATGTTACAGTCTGAGTGAGGTCTGTACTGGCATTTAAAATGTTAAATCACTACTGCCCTACCTGTATATAATTTAAAAGTAAAAGCAAAGACAATAAGGGAAATTAGGCAAAAGAGGAAATAACCCACAATTACAGGTATATTTATGCATGAAATCCGTGGTTGGAATGCAGTACACTTGGTTCTGCTCCCTTCTTCCTCGAGTTCCAGGAACTCCACTCGGCTCCCTGCTTTCCCTGACCTATCACTGTTGACTACCAGGAAGTAGTCAGATGATTTAAGCTGCTCTTAAATATACTGACCTCTAACAGTGTCACTGTGCCACCACTCTAGGATCCAAATACTAAACACAAATACAGAAAGAAACAAATTCTGGTGTTTGCAGGAAACACCAGGAGGATGGGGAGAGGGGTTCTCATTTTCTTGCTTTTGGAGACAGGTGATATTTATGTCCACTTAAATTAGCTCAAACTCGAGAATACTACATACTTTCACTGGAAACAGAAAGGCAGTAATGGTTATCAAGACAACTATTTTTTATCTTTGAAAAAAAAGCTTTAGTAATAAAAGATTCTTTTTTTTTGCTCTTCCGGGGCATATGAAAGTTTCCAGGCCAGGGGTCAACCTACATCTTAGTGGCAGCTTGAGACTCATGCTGCAGCAACGCCAGATCCTCAACCCATGCACCTGGCCAGGGAACAGGCCCAAGCTGCTGCAGAGACAATGCCAATCCTGCTATGCCACAGCGGAAACTCCCAAAGATACATCACTTTTGAGACTGAAAAAGCCTTTCAAAAGATCTAGTACAGTATTTCCAAACGTGTGTGCCAAGAAAATACAGGTAGCCCTGCAAGATGTTCTACGGAAAAATGGTTTGGGGGCCAAATAGGTTTGAGAACTGCCATAGGTAACAACAGTCCACCCCTCTCGAATGATCCAAAACACTGAGCACAGTATCAGAGGCTCTGAGAAGTTTTACCATAAAGATTTGCTGTTGAACCACGCATTTCCTTTAGAGGAAGAAAACAACTAGAGAGGAAGTGACATACTGCAGTTACAGAGTACAGAGCTGTCAAGGGAGCTCAGTAGATGATGCTCAAAGTCAGTTTTGAGAAGAGTCTAAGTCCAATTAAGAATAAATTCCTGGAGTTCCCATTGTGGCTTAGTGGTTAACAAATCCAACTAGGAATCATGAGGTTGCGGATTAAGGATCCAGCGTTGCCAGCAGCTGTGGTGTAGGTTGCAGACGTGGCTCGGATCCCACATTGCTGTGGCTGTGGCGAAGGCTGGCAGCTACAGCTCCTGTTAGACCCCTAGCCTGGGAACCTCCATATGCCACGGGTGAGGCTCTAGATAAGGCAAAAAAAAAGACAAAAAAAATAAATTCCTAAAGGACAACATATATAAATATCTACCTTCAAAGGTAGGCAGAAGTATATTGTATAAGCCCCTCAACCTATGTCCAGTTGCTAAATGGAATGAACCCATTAGCTCAGCAATTCTTTATACATGTTTTTTTTTTTTTGTTTTAAAACCCTGAGAACATTTCCCACCATGTGCAGAAGTGAGCAGCATATCAGACATACTTTTCAGAGGTCAGCGATGCCAGGTTGTCCACCTGGCCTCCAGCCAAGATGACATTCATATCGCTGAAAGTGCTGACTACTCGCTGCAGGTAATTACTGGCTCCCACCTTACAGCAGTTATAGCCAAATACAAGGACCACACGAAGCTCAGGGTTATCTAAAAGACCTGCAGAGAAATGAAGAGCAGCAATTAAAGACAGCCTTAAAAAAATCCTTAAAAAGTAATTCCTAGTTTTATTCTTTTGCAAAATGCAATGTTACTGCTAATGCCTTACGTTCCTAGTTAAGTGCAATTTAGTGCTTAAGCTGTCAAGGCTTTTCTTTTTTCCACAAACTTTAATATTACTCAAAACCTTTGCTGTAATTAATTTTTTGTCATTAAAAAACCGAAATGACTATTTGAAAATAACATAGTCAGCACTCAACACAAGGAATAATGGAGCAGCATCCTTGGTGAAACTTGGTGCAAGCCATCTCCACACAGGCTACCACCTGGAATCGAAGGAACACTCGTTTACAAAGAACAGAGTTAGATGCAGTGGGGATTTAAATTTCCAGCGAAAATGGAGAGAAAAGGCATTAACCACCTGTAGTGGGTCAAATGTAGTCCCCCAAAAGATATACCCACACAAGTCCCTGGAAGCAAAGAATGTGACCTAACTTGGAAAAAAAAAAAAGGGGGTCTTCGCAGATTAATTAAGGATGTTGAGATGAGACCACATGGATTATCCAGGTCAGCCCTAAATTCTACATAAGAATCTTTCATAAGAGAAACAGAGACAGAAGAGGGAATGTGACCACAGAAGCACCAACTGGAATGATGGCAACCATATGGAGTATCACTGGCCACTAGAAGGCAGAAGAAACCAAAAACAGATTCACCCCTGGAGCTTCCAGAGGGAGTGCAGCCCCATCCACACCCTGGTTCCAAACTTGTGGCCTGTACTGGGACAGAATAAATGTTGTTTTAAGCTACTGAAGTTTGTGGCAATTTGTTATAGCAGCCTTAGCAAACTAATACACCATTAAAATACAGGCCTTATCCACAATTTCCAGGAACGGGAACAGGAGTGAAAGAGTCAACCAACCACTGGAAACTCATTCCAAAGCAGGGAAATACTCATTTCTGCAACATATGGACAAAAAGCAGCCACCACTAGAGGGCAGCATAGTCCATCAGGAGGCAGGCTAAACTCATGCACTCCCCACTCAATCTCCCAGGCTAACCTGTGCCTCTGGCACCTTGTGTATGTATATGTATACGCTATCATTTTTTTTTTTTTTTTTTGCCTTTTGTCATTTTAGGGCCACACACACACGGTATGTGGAGGCTCCCAGGCTAGGGGTCGAATCGGAGCTGTAGCCACCGGCCTACGTCAGGGCCACAGCAACGCAGGATCTAAGCCACATCTGCGACCTACACCACAGCTCACGGCAACGCCAGATCCTTAACACACTGAGCAAGGCCAGGGATAAAATCCACTCGCGGTTCCTAGTAGGATTCGTTAACTGCTGCGCCACGACGGGAACGCCTGTATACACTATCAACTTGAAATTTGCCAGCATTACCAAACAGGTGGCTTTGGAGTGGGGCGGGGGCGGAGGGAACACCTCACCCACCCTGGAGTTCCCAATGACTCAGCCCCATGACCTCCATCTTCTCAGAGGTTAGGTAAGGGCTACCAGATACAAGGCTCACTTAAGGAAACTCAGGTGGGAAAGAGGTGAATGACCAATTCCTAACGCCAAATAACTTATCTAGGGAGACTGCCTCTGGTCCACTTCAATCCTCTGCAAGGTAATCACTGACTGGGAGAGTAAGATATCAGGACACAAAGACTGTACTTTGAAGACACCATACACCCCAAACCATTACTAGAGTCTTTATCTCCACGCAGACCAAGACAGCAAATTTTGAGAGAATGTTTTTTTTTTCTTTTTTAGAATGAATTTTCAGAGTCGGAACAGGCCAGTGGGACCAAAAATCTACTCTTACTTTACAAATAAGGGCTTCTAATCCCAGAAAAGTGACTGGCCCAGAACAGTATCTTGGCAGACCTAGATTAAGACCCACATCTCCTAACTCTCAGTTTTAAGTTTAAGAAACCTAGACTTCTCGATCTCTACCTTTCCTACTGTTTCCTAAGCTCTAGACCCTCTTAGAATCGCCTACGAAACATTTTCATCTCCATATTCTACAAGGCACCACCCTCATTCTTCTAACACGTAGGCAGTGCCTTCCAGTTTCCTCCAGTGGTGGTGTTCTACAGCGGAACCCAGAAGCCAGGCTCACTTCCTCGCACCCGACTTAGAGGACGGATCTGCCTTTGCCCAGGCTGGCTGCCTGACAGACCAAGGGGCCTCTACTGTGCACCAGAGGGAAGTACAACCCAAACTCCTTGCCAGTCAAAGTTGAGAGGCCTTAGATACAGCCACCTGAGAAAATGATCACTCGGCTCATGTTGAGGTCAGCCCTGGCACCGCCTTCAGTCTTGCCTCTGTGGGGAAATGGCGGGGGCGGCGGAGGGGGGTGGGGCTCTACTCAGTGCAAGTACCTTAGGATTCTCAACTTCAAGAAAGCACACTTGCTGGCAGATGACTGAACTCAACCAGCCAACCATTAAAAGGTACACTCTCCAGGTCCCGTTACCGGCAATCCAGCTGGGAGATCTAAGTGATGAAAGAGCTCGGGGGCCATCCATCCCCTTGGCAGCTGTAAACATTCTTAAGGTTACGCAGAAAGCTCGGTAACCAGGCCTCACTGGCTTAGATCCTATAACCGCTCTGATTTTAAGGGAGCCATATTTGGGGTGATGCCACTGGTGTTCACAGAGTGACTTCATAAGAAGCAGCTTGAATAACTCAAGTGATTTACTCTAAGGCCCCACCTGAATTTAGCTCAGTTCCCAGAAAACGAGGACAAGCTACGTTGCTTCTGCCCTGGCTGAGCCAACCCTGTGGCCCATCTCTAGCAAATGCTGATGGTCTGCGTTTGGTGCACCGCCCTCCACCGCAGCTGCACCGCGGTCCTCCTCCACATGCCCCTCAGCTCAATTCACCCGCTGTTACTCTCTGTATCCTTTGTAAGTTGCCCTAAATTTGCTTTCAGATAAATTCATTATAGCTATGATCAATCTGGAAGATTAAAAGGAATAAAATAAAATAAAATCTAGATACCAAGACCACCGTTAGATCCACAAAAGCCAACTATGGATAACTACTCCAAAAATGGGCCGGGACTGCTTGCGGACTTTAGGTCTGCATGTTCAGATTTCTATTCTTTTTAGAGATGCCTCTTTGAAGACAGCTGTTTTATGATCTACTTGAAAGTGATGTAATTTAAACCCATACAGAAAACCTAACTGAAAGAGGATGTCTACTTGAAATGAGAGGCCGAAGGTTCTCAAGAACAGTTCATGGACAGAAGCTGGGCTCTCCCTTCCTCACAGCCTTCCTTTGAGCAGAACTTCCTTCCCTGTACAGACCCATCTTTTTAACACTAAACATGTAAATATGAAGTCAGCACAGAAGGACATGGCTTTTAGAGTCAGACGCGGGTCAGAACTCAGGGTCAACCCCTTGCAGCTGTCTGATGGAGCAAGTGACCTGACTTCTCAGAGGTCCTACTCCTCCTCTGGACGGGGGCAGGACCGAGTCTCAGGGGTGGCTGTGATGACTAATTTAGGTAATGTGATGACTGGATGAGAAGCATCCAACCCTGTGCAGTGCCTGGCCTCCAGCAAGGGCTCAACAGCCATCCACACACGTTCTGGCTAAACTGAGGGCAACGACTACGAGCTGCACAAGTTACCAAGTGATGAAATGACAACGCTCAAGGAACTATCTCCCCTTGAATCAAATGATTCTAAAGTAAAAATCAGATTTAGAGGGAGAAGAAAGAAGCCATGGCTCCTATCCTCCATACTGGCTGGGGTCACCTGTGCTGCTTTGGCTTTCATGAGGTCGTCATGCTTTTTGAGATGCGCCTCGTCCAGATAGCCCTCTGATGTTGTACAGTGAGAAGCTGTTGTCACTTTGTGTATATGGTAAGGGATTTAAGAAAAAATAAAAAGAAGTGCCACAGGAGTCAGCTCCCTGAACACGAGCCTGTGGCCCAGGGGGCTGTATCCTGCCACCACCCTGACCTGGGGGCAAGCCCCACAAGGCCCCTGACAGCTGGCGTCTCCTCGCCCTCTGCTCCTGAGCTGAGTGAGGTCTACCACAAAGGGCAGGAAAGCCTGACAAAACTGACACCACCTTCCTGTCATTTATGCTTTTTCTAGGGCTGGGCAGCTTCTAAAGCAGAGCAAGTTCTGTCACTTAAGCTTCAACACCATTTTTCTCTGCTTCGCACCTGATCACTGTCCGTAGCCCCCTTAAGATTCTCTAAGATAGGTCCCGATAATTTAAAATCTTAGCCTCTCAGGAGTTCCCACTGTGGCTCAGCAGTTTAAGAACCCAGCATTGTGTCCGTGAGGATGTGGGTTCGATCCCTGGCCTCGCGCACCGGGTTAAGGATCCAGTATTGCCGTGAACAGTGATGTAGGTCGCAGACACGGCTCAGATCTGGCATTGCTGTGGCTGTGGTGTAGGCAGTGGCTGTAGCTCTGATTTGACCCCTAGTCTGGGAGCCTCCATAGGCCGTGGATGCAGCCATAAAAAAAAAAAAGAAACTCTAGCCTCTCAAATTTTTTTTGGAATCTGACAAATAATTAAAATTTAGCTTTTACCCCTTCTCATCTGCTGGCATAGCAGTCATCAAAGGACCAAAGGAAGTTAGCAGAAAGGACCTGAACAGCCCACCATATTCTGAGATCACCGACGTAACATGAAACGGCACTTACACCAGGCACCGTTCCACGCACTTCACAGACATTAACTCACTAAGTGCCCATAACGACACGTTGTGTACTGCTTAGCTCCCATAGGGTTATACGTCTTCAGAATTCACACTGAATCACGCGAACTGTATCAGCCCCTATCACGGGACCCAACTCAGACCAGACAAGCAGGAATAAGCACCCGCTGCACAAGTGGCTCCCCAAGGAACCGGAGCCACTGGACTCTGGGAAGCAGACACACCCACTCCTCTCCTTCCAAGAGCAAAAGGCTTGAGGGTTCCTCACACTTGCTCTCATTTCTGTAAAATGTAAAAATCAGTGGAAGATCTTTTCTAAGGTCAGTCTCTACAAGTGAAACCTAGAAAATCACTGTGCTCCAAGGGGCATGTTGTGGGTTTGAGCTTTACTCAGGAGCATATCAGAGAAAGCCAGGCAGTCGTGGGTGGGAAGCGGGTGTGTGATACACGGGCCCCCACCCCCACGTGTCCTCCAAGGAGGCAAAGAAGCCCCGGCTCTTAAGCTCAGGCTCATCCTGAGTAACCGGCAGTCGGGCGGCTGCCGTCTCCAGCTGCGCTGCCTGTAGGACGGGTCACGGGTGGCCACGCACTGCTTTGATGCTAGAGCCGCTTAACTAGGCAACTCAAAGCCTTTAAGGGACAAGGGAGGCCATCTTCAGGGCGGGAGGCCCCTCCCCTCCATACAGACTGTGCTCCGCTGGTTCAAGGCCCCACTGGTACTGCGGAGACAGCTCTGATCTACCTGCTTTATTTTTATGCTGGTGCCCATGCGAGATTTTTATTTAGAAACAAGCTATTAAAAGAAAACTTCAGTAATTATCGAAGAGCTTCCTTACTGAGGAGTTTCAAGAAAGTCTTCAACATAAGCCTACTGGAGGGACATGGTGGCATTGTGTCAGCGTCAACCCTGGACAAGCCACGTCAGCTGGCGAGCCTCCCCCCTCCCCCAAGGAGCCAGTTCCTTTTTCTGAAGAAAAAGAATTGAAATCACCATTAATTAACCAATGATTCCTAAATGTCTATCTTTGGTCCAGACCAATCTCCTAAGCTCCAGGCCCATATATTCCACTGTCTAATCAGCTTCCCATCTCAACTTCATGTCCAGCGCAGAACTGATCATCCAATTCTTCCAATCTGCGCCCTGTCCCCGCCTGACCTCAGGCGAAGGCACTGGCACCTGCGCTGGCAGAAACCTGGCTGACAACCCCGGCGCGGTCTCCCTCTCAACCCCCAACATTCGGATCCTTCAGATTCCACGTGGAAATGTCACCCTGAATCCATCCACGTCTCTGTAGCTCCACCTGCCACAGCCGCACCCGCCCTCTGTTTCCCGCATCCTCTCTGTTCCTCCAAACCGATCACTACACCACAGCCAGAGGGGCCTTTTCAAATGACCCCTCTGATGGTGTCACTCCTTACATTTCACAAACGGGCCCCTGAATCCATACCATCTGCATCTTGAAGGTCAGTTACCAGGCCCTTTCTGTTTCCTGCCCTGTGATCTCTTGGGTAACTTGCTCTATTTCTGTCAAGCTGGAAAGAAGGTATACACCACTCCTACAACCCTCCCGAGGGACCTCTCCCCACTGGGGTGCCCTTCTCAGGCTCCGTCCAAATGTCGATTTCCCAGCGCCCTGAGCAGATGAAGTCCCGTGCTGTTTTCTCGCACCTCTGCTTCCACCTGGCAACACTGTCACACCTGCAGTACAGTATGAAAGTCATTCTATCCTGCTAAGACAGGAAGCTGCGGGAGTAGGACAGTGTGTCTGTCCCTAACAACTACCTCCAGAGCCCCGCCCACACAGTGACTGGCGTGTGATGTGCGCACGACGTTTTTGAAGCTGGCGTGTGTGTGTGTGTGTTTCTCACTCTAGAGACCATTTTTAACACAAGATAGCACACAGAACTTAGAATGCACCGTGTGTGTGTGTGTTTCTCACTCTAGAGACCATTTCTAACACAAGACAGCACACACAGCTTAGAATGCACCGTGCTGGTAAGCCCACAGAAAGAACATAACCAAGTATGTGTGTGCAGAAAAGTGTATGTAATGATGCTGGGTCCCCCGACAACATCCCCCAGACACAAGGCCTGGAAGAACTCCAGTACCAACGCAAGGCCCCTGCCTGCAGAGGCACCGCCTCTTCACAGCAGGCTGAGCTGCCCAGTTCGCTCCCCGGGGCTGTCACACAGCACCTTCTAGTCAGTGCACCCAAGTCTACAATGCAGGGAAAGGCAAACCACAGCCCCGGGGCCAAATCCGGCCTCCCTGCTTCTGTCAACAGTTTCATGGGCAAGTAGCCACTTTTTGTGGGCTGTCTACAGCTTCTGGGCTCCAATGGCAGAGGTGAACAGATGCAATGAGGCTGTAAGACTGGCAAAACCTGAGCTACTGCTCTCTACAGCCAAGCCTGAGGGACACTACAGGTACAGGGTATTTTCCACTGTCACCACACAAGGAAGAGCTGCCCAGGGTGTCCGGTTCAGGGGCGCGGGCTGGGGCCCTGTGGAGAAAGCATGTCTCATGTCCCGGCCTCCGACCACTCCCTCCCTGTCCACCTCCACCGCCTCCATCCTCTCGCCTACGTAAAACACAGCGATCCACACCAACGAGTACAGAAAGCAGCCAGGGAAGAACAGAGGCTAGAATCTCAAGCCAGGCAAAGCCTCCGTTTCCAGAAGGCTGTGAACAGGATGAAAGCAATGCCTCGGAATAAGCCAGAACTGCGGACAGCAAACAGCTCAGGAAATGGACACTGATAAAAACGCTTCACAGCAGAAAGACATGGGGCTGTTTTTCCTTTCAGTCTTCTGATTCCTATACTTAGCCCTGTAACGCAAACAAGATCTAAAACAAATCTAATAACTATCTTGTCAGAAACAGATGGTTTCTTCCGCTTAAGGTTTGGGGGTCTTCCTATGGACCAAACTTGGCTCCTAGCTGTAAGCTGCGCTGCCACGAGGACCTCAACGCGGACTCCCCGGACGCCGCAGGGCAGGGGAGACGGCAGGCCCGGGGCACCACAGCCGCTTCTGGACAAAAGGGGGCCGTAGGACCTTCGGCAAAAGGACAGAGTCAAAGGCCAAACAAGCTTCTCCAAGGAGTTAACCCCAATCAGCTCATCATCTCCAGATACAGACCAAAGGCCGTAACACGGCTTTGTTTGAGCAACTGGTTTGCTGCATTAAATCCAGCTTTCTCATCAGCACTGAGAAACTGAGTCAGCCCTTAACCTCCTCAAAGTCACGTCCCATCCATGACCTGTCTGCTGCATCCACGCTTCCTGATATTATGCAAGTAAAGCTTTTGTTTGCTAAATCTGCCTTAACACTATTTCTAAAACTTATCGAGTTCATTACACTTATCCCCATTTGCTAATTAATCAACATAGAATTCACCTATTATCTTCTAAATTTTCCGTTTTATTTGTACAACAAATGCTCATTACTAGCATAAAAGAGAAATAAAAACAAACTTTTCAGCTTCAAAAAACAAAGGGCAAAATAATAAGAAAATGTTCAACTAGGAAGAAGTGCTTCAAAATTCAGAATTAAATATGTTTATTATCAACAGAGTATTTATAGAAAATTCTTCATCTCTGGTTCTCTCCGGCTTTAATGTAAATAAAACACTTTAAAATGTAAATCTATTCAACCAAAACTGTGTAGCACTAGCGTCTCTTCAGCGCCACTTGAATAATCCGCATCTCCAGTAATGTGTGCTTAATCCAGACTCTCAAACAGAAACAATCAAACAGGCCATTAACGGTAAATAATAACTTACCTACTTCAGTGAGTTGATGCCTTTCTAGTGTTAGTTTCTTTGGATCCTTAATAAAATGAAAGGGTTGTATTTTTATTCCTTCAATTTGAGGGAATAATAGAGCAAAACCAGATTCTCCAATTTCTATTTCCTGAGGTCGATTGCTACTTGATCCCATTGGTGTCACTAGGAAAAAAGTTAAGCAATTTTGAGACAGATTCAATAAAAACAGAAGTTCCACCTGGTGTAAATTACCCAGCCCCACCTAGGTAACTGCAGTTTAGGTCACTGGCATAATCAATAAGCTAAGAGCCACTATCTGAGTAAAAGTTTCTCAGCATTCAAAGTTTTTAGGGGTATTAAGTGTCATGAGGCCAAAATTTATTTTCAAATAGTTCAGAAAGAAAAATTTTTATAAACAAAGACAGAAAAAACAAATGCTACAAAATTTTTTAAACTGGTAAATACATATGAAGGCTATGTAAGTGTTTATTCTATTATTCTTTCAACTTTTCTACAGACCTGAAGTCTTTCTAAAATAAATGTTGGGGTGGGGGGGTAGAAAACACATCTTCACAGCAATTCTACTTGAAAAAATATGTCATAAAAGTATGTGACAATTACATAAACTATGTACAGAATGACTGTATTTAGAGATAAGGCTTTTAAATAAACATGCAATTAAGGTTAAAAGAGGTCATAAGGCTGAGGCCGTGATCCAAAGACTGCTGTCCTTTCAACAAGAGGAAGAGACAACAGAGATGACACAAAATAAAGAAAAGGCCGTATGAGGACCCAGGGAGAAGACAAGGTGGTTGTACACAAGCCAAAGGAAGAAGTCTCAGGAGAAAGTAAACTTGCCCAAACCTGGACTTCCAAACTCTGGAAATGTGGGAAAATAAATTTCTGTTGTTTAAGCCATTCCGTCTATAATATTTTACTATGGCAGCCCTAGCAGACTGATACAAATACAGTAGACTACAAATGCACTGAAAATTGTATTTATAGATATATATATATATATATACACATGTGTATATATATATATATATATATATACACACACACACACACGTATACATATACACACATCTATATTCATGCACATATATACACATACACATATAACTACAGCTACGTATAATACTAAAATCCTAGGTTATGTGTCATAACATTCATAGTTAACTATTTAAAGCTTAAAATTGCTTAGGTATTTTCTTTTTTGCTTATCTTCTAATTTTTCTTTCCCATTTTTAAACAATAAATGACTATTACTAGTAAAAAAAAAAAAAAACAACTCAAAGTGTTAATTAAGCCTTTTCAAAAACCAAGGACAAAACAAAATGAAAAAAAAAAAAAAACTCAAAATTTCAGAATCAAATCAAATGCCACATAATATATTCTTAATTAAAAACATCAAAATAAAATTTCAAAGTTTATTATGCGGCCTCCTTCTTCAAAAAATACCAAAACATAAAAGCAGTTTTCTTGTCTGTAGCAGGCCTCAAGACAATGTAAATTAAATCCCAACAGCTTTTTCTAGAAATTGACAGGATGATTCTAAAATATTTGTGCAAATGCAAAGGACCTAGATAACCAAAGCAATTTTAAAAAGAGCATCAAGACCTACAGTAAAATAGCAGTGCTTAAAGATACACAAATTAAATCAATGGAACAGAATTAAACCCAGAAACAGATCTACAAACACGGTCAATTAATTTTGACAAAGGTGCTGAAAAAATTTTATAAGAATGAAAAATCTTCAACAAATGGTGATGGAATAACTAGATAAACATATGAAGAAAAAAAAAATTTCCCTTGAGCCTACCTCTACCATCCACAAACGTTAATTCAAGTCAAGTCACAGAATACTACTCCAGAATCTTCTTGAATGAATTACTGATATGCAAAATAACATAAATGAATCTCAAAAATAGCAAGAGATTAAAAAAAAGCTAAGTGAAAAAGCCAGTACTTACAAAGTATATACTGATTGAATGATTCCATTTATACGAATTCAACAATAGGCCAAACTAACCTCTGGTCACTGAAATGGGACTGGCGTTTCCTATGGCAGGTAGGGAGCGGCAGAGGGGGGCACAACGGGACTTCCCTAAGTGATGGAAACACTCTAAACCTCGACTAGCACGTCAACTCCGCCAGGACATGAATCTGTCAAAACTCATTAAATTGTACACTTACATTTGCGCATTTCACTCAATTAAGAAAGAAAAATCAACGAGATCCTGCTGTATAGCACTGGGAACTATATCTAGTCACTTATGATGGAGCATGATAATGTGAAAAAAGAACGTCTTCAGGTATGTGTTACCAGATCACCTTGCTGTACAGTAGAAAATTGACAGAACACTGTAAACTGGCTATAATGGAAAAAATAAAAATTATAAAGTCTGTCATCAAAGTAGAAAAAAAAGAAAAGAAAGCAAATCATCTCTGCATATATAAAAACGAACAAATCCTCAAACTTGAAAATTTTCCAACCTAAAGAAGGAAGATGGGCCAGAGCCAATGATTGTTTTAGGAACAATCGCTGTCTTAAGGCCTAAGAAAAAGGAATACCGACCAACTGTCCCAGCAGAAGTTTTGTTGTGACATGTGTGGAACTGGCTGAAAGCAAGCACTGAGCTGTAGGGAATGAGAAACAAGAAAGGTGAGCAGCAGGTCCAAGAAAACACAAGAGGACAGGTCCCGGCTCGAGGGAGCTGGGATGACCCTCACTCCCCGACATCGAGACTGTAAGAGAACCTAGGGAGGAAGACAGAACGCGGCAGGTACAGGAGGAAGCTCCAAGGAGCCCGCCCTCACCACGGGGCCACCAAGGCGGGAGCGTCACCCAGTCTGCCGGCCCTCTCCTGCTCCTCACCCTCTGCTGAAATTTTCAAGAGGAGAAAGTCGGTCACACTCTGAGAAAGCCTCACCAGGTCGGGGTGGGGTGGCCTCACGGAGTGAGCTGAGGAATGAAAGCTGCGTTAACACAGAAGCATTTGTTAATAACGAATATCAGTAAAAACTAGATAATGCGTTCAAGAAAAACTCTAATCACAGTTGCTGCTGTCATTTTTTAATCCACTAAGAAATGAAATGTCTGGTGATGTGGCTGGGAGCTGACAGGAGAGAGAAAACAGGCCCCATCAACCATGTATTTTCCCTTAGTCAACTGTAGACACTTCAAATTCTTTGTACTTCATTGCACAAGACTCATATTCTCATCAAAAATTTCTCAGTGAAGATTACAAATGCCAGTTATGGGATTTGGGGATTAAGATGGCGGAATAGAAGGACTGGAACTCAACTTCTCTCCCAAAAGCTACAACCAAATGCTGAGCAACCTTCAACCAACTGGACTGTAAGCTTTCAAAAAGATATTCGACTCCAGAAGACAAAAAGGAGACCACATCAAGAGGTACGAGGGACGATTACGCGATAGAAGCAACCCCATACCTCCCAGGTGGGAAGCACCACAGACGAGAAAGTAACTGTATCACAGACACTCAGCTACAGGACTGAGATTTCTGAGCCCCACGTCAAAGCCCCACACCTGGGGATCGGGCACAGGGAGAAAGAGCCCCCGGAGCATCTGGCATTGAAGGCCAGCGGGGCTTGTGTGCAGGAGCTCCACAGGACTGGGGGAAACAGAGACCCCATTTTTGAAAGGCACATACAGACTTTCACGTGCACTGGGTCCCAGGGCAAAGCAGTCTCCAGAGGAATCCAGGTGGAACTTGACTGCAATACTTGGAGGATCTCCTGGGAAAACAGGGGTGACTGTGGCTTGTTGTGGGGGAAGGGCATTGGAGGTGAAGCTCTCAGGAACATTCATCAGCCTGCATTTCTCTGGGGGGGGGCATTTCTGGGAAAATCTGGTCCCTCCCATCAGCGCTGAGAAGCCCCAGGCCAAACAATAATCCAGGTGGGATCACAGCCCCACCCATCAGGAAACAGGCTGCCTAAAGACCCCTCAGGCACACAGCCAGCCTCTAATCTCATGCAGAGACGAAGCCCCACCCATCAGAGGGATAGGAATCAACCCCACCTACCAGTGGGCAGGCACCAGTCCCTCCCAAGGCAAGCCTACAGCAAGCCCTGCCCATACCAACTTTAGCCACAGGGAAGGCAAACGCCAGAACTAAGAGAGGCTACAACTCTATTGTTGGCAAAGAGGTCACCACACCAAAAACCTATAAAAATGAAAAGACAAACAACTATAACTCAGATAAGGGAGAAAGAAAAAAAAAAAAAACAGAAAATCAGCTCAGTGATGAGGAGATTATCAGCCTCCCAGAAAGAGACTTTACACCGTTGATGCTGAAGATGATGCAAGACATCGGAAAAAAACTGGAGGCAAAGATTGATAATTTACAGGAAACACTGGGCAAAGAAATACAAGATGTAAAAATTAAACAAGAAGAGATGCAAAATACAATAACTGAAATAAAAAATTCATTAGAAGCAGCCAACAGTAGAATATAGGAGGCAGAAGAGCGAATAAGTGAGGTGGAGGACAGATTAGTGGAAATCACTAATGCAGAAGAGCAAAGAGATAAAAGATTGAGAGGAAATGAGGAGAATCTCAGCAAACTCTGGGATAATGTTAATAAATGCACCAACATCCGTATTATAGGGGTGCCAGAGGGACAAGAGAGAGAGAAGGGGACAGAAAAAATACTCAAAGAGATAATAGCCAAAAACTTCCCCAATATGGGAAAGGAACCATTCAGTCAAATCCAGGAAGCGCAACAAGTACCATATAAAATAAACCCAAGGAGGAACACCCCAAGACACATATTAATCAAAATGATCAAAATTAAAGACAAAGAGAAAATATTGAAAGCAGCTAGGGAAAAGAAACAAATGGCATACAAAAGAACCCCGATAAGGTTATTAGCAGATTTTTCACCTGAAACTGCAGGCCAGAAGGGAGTGGCATGATATACTTAACGTGATGAAAAGAAAAAACTTCCAACCAAGATTACTTTACCCAGCAAGGCTCTCATTCAGATTTGAAGGAGAGATCAAAACCTTTACAGATAAGCAAAAGCTAAGAGATTTCTGCAACACTAAACCAGCTTTACAACAAATACTAAAGGAATTTCTCTAGGCAGAAAAGGCCACAACCAGAAACAAAAACACCACAAATGACAAGGCTCACCAGTAAAGACATATATACAGTAAAGATACGAAATCATCCATGTAAATCAGAAATAGTGAGAAGAGAGCACAAATGCAGAACACTGGAGACGCACTTGCAATTAAGAAACCAACAACTTAAAACAATCTCATTTAGGAGTTCCCATCATGGCTCAGTGGTTAACAACTCCAACTAGGAACCATGAGGTTGTGGGTTCGATCCCTGACCTTGCTCAGTGGGTTAAAGATTCAGCATTGCCATGAGCTGTGGTGTAGGTTGCAGATGCGGCTCGGATCCCACGTTGCTGTGGCTGTGCTGTAGGCCAGCGGCTATAGCTCCTGTTAGACCCCTAGCCTGGGAACCTCCATATGCTGTGAGTGTGGCCCTAAAAAGGACAAAAAGACAAAAAAAAAAAAACCAATCTCATTTATATATAGACTCATATCAAAACTTACAGGTAACTGCAATCCAAAAATCTACGATACACAAACAAATAAGAAAAATCAATGCAAATACAACATTACAGATAGTCATCTTAGGAGACAACAATAGAATAAGGGAAGAAAAAAGAGCAACAAAAACTCAAAACAGTTAATAAAATGGCAATAAGAACATACTTATCAATAATTACCTTAAATGTTGATGGACTGAATGCCCCAACCAAAAGACATAGACTAACTGAATGGATACAAAAACAAGACCCATATATATGCTGTCTTCAAAAGACCCACTTCACTTCTAGGGACACATACAAATTGAAAGTGAGAGGATGGAAGAAAATATTCCATGCAAACGGGAATCAAAAGAAAGCTGGAGTAGCAAAACTCCTATCAGACAAAATAGACTTTAAAATGAAGAACATTTTAAGAGACAAGGAAGGACACTACATAATGATCAAAGGATCAATCCAAGGAGAAGACAGAACAATTTTAAATATCTATGCACCCAACATAGGATCACCACAATATATAAGGCAACTGCTAACAACCTTAAAAGGAGAAATCAACAATAACACCATCATAGTGGGGAACTTTAACACTCCACTTACAGCAATGGACAGCTCATCCCAACAGAAAATCAATAAGGAAACACAGGCCCTGAGTGAAGCATTAGATCAGATGGACTTAATAGATATTTATAGGACATTCCATCCAAAAGCAAAAGAATACACATTCTTCTCAACTGCACACAGAACATTCTCTAAGATTGATCACATCCTGGGCTACAAATCAAGCCTCGGTAATTTAAGAAAATTGAAATCATATCAAGCATCTTTTCTGACCACAATGCTATTACGACTGGAAATCAACAAGAAAAAAATGGTCAAAAATACAAACAAGTGGATACTAAACAACATGCTACTAAACAACCAATGGATCACTGAAGAAATCAGAGGAAATTAAAAAATACCTAGAAGTAAATGACAACAAAGATATGCTACTCCAAAACCTCTGGGATGCAGCAAAAGCAGTTCTAAGAGCAAAGTTTATAGTGATACAAGCCTACCTTAGGAAACAAGAAAAAGCCCAAATAAACAACCTAACTTTACATCTAAAGCAGCTAAAGAGGGAAGAACAGACAAGACCTAAAGTTAGCAGAAGGAAAGAAATCATAAAGATCAGAGCAGAAATCAATTAAATAGAAACTAAGAAAACCATAGAAAAGATCAATGAAAAGCAGGTTCTTTGAAAAGATCAACAAAATTGATAAACTCTTAGCCAGACTTATCAAGAAAAAGAGAGGGCACAAATCAATAAAACTGAAATGAAAATGCAGAAGTAACAACAGACATCACAGAAATACAAAGGATCATAAAAGACTACTATATGCAACATACTATGGAAATAAAATGGAAAACCTAGAACAGACAAATTCTTAGAAAAGTACAATGTTCCAAGACTAAACCAAGATGAAATAGAAAATATGAATAGACCAATCACAAATTCTGAAACTGAAACTGTGATTTAAAAACTTCCAACAAACAAAAGTCCAGGACCAAATGGCTTCACAGGAGAATTCTATCAAACATTTAGAGAAGAGCTAACACCTATCCTTCTGAAACTCTTCCAAAAATCACAGAGAAAGGGACACTCCCAAACTCATTCTATGAGGCAACCATCACTGATACCAAAACCAGACAAAGATACCACAAAAAAAGAAAATTACAGGCCAATCTCACTGATGAGCATAGATACAAAAATCCTCAACAAAATACTAGCCAACCGAATCCAACAATACATTAAAAGGACTGTACATCACGATCAAGTGGGATTTATCCCAGGGATGCAAGGATTCCTCAATATCCGCAAATCAATCAGTGTGATACATCACATTAACAAGCTGAAGAATAAAAACCATATGATCCTCTCAATAGATGCAGAAAAAGCCTTTGACAAAATCCAACACCCATTTCTGATAAAAACCCTTCAGACAGTGGGCATTGGCGGAACCTACCTCAACATAATGAGGGCCATCTATGACAAACCCAGAGCTCGCATCATTCTCAATGGTGAAAAGCTGAAAGAATTCCTGCTGAGATCAGGAACAAGACAGGGATGTCCACTCTCGCCACTACTATTCAACATAGTTCTGGAAGCCCTAGCCACAGCAATCAGAGAAGTAAAAGAACTAAAAGGAATCCAAATTGGAATCCAAATTGGAAAGGAAGAAGTAAAACTATCACTATTTACAGATGACATGATACTATACCTAGAGAATCCTAAAGACTCTACCAGAAAACTGTTAGAGCTCATTGATGAATTTGGCAAAGTAACAGGATACAAAATTAATACACGGAAATCAACTGCATTTCTATATACTAACAATGAAAGATCAGGAAATTAGGGAAGCAATCCCATTTACCATCGCAACAAAAAGAATCAAATACTTAGGGATAAACCTACCTAAAGAGACAAAAGACCTGTACTCTGAAAACTATAAGACGCTGATGAAAGAAATCAAGGATGACATGAACAGATGGAAAGACATACCATGCTCTCGGACTGGAAGAGTCAATATTATCAAAATGGCTGTACTACACAAGGCAATCTACAGATTCAATGTAATCCCTATCAAATTACCAAGGACATTTTTCACAGAACTGTAACAAAATATTTTAAAGTTTGTTTGGAAGCACAAAAGACCCAGAATAGCCAAAGACATCCTGAAAAAGAAAAATGGAGCTGGAGGAATCAGGCTCCCTGACTTCAGACTCTACTACAAAGCTACAGTCATCAAAACTGTATGGTACTGGCACAAAGACAGAAATATAGAGCAGTGGAACAGGAAAGAAAGCCCAGAATTAAACCCACACAGCTACAGTCAACTAATCTATGACAAAGGAGGCAAGAATATACATTGGAGAAAGACAGCCTCTTCAGTAAGTGGTGCTGGGAAAACTGGACAGCCACATGTAAAAAAAAAATGAAACTGGAACACTTCCTAACACCATGCACAAAAATAAACACAAAATGGATTAAAGATCTAGATATAAGACCAGATACTATAAAACTCTTAGAGGAACACATAGGCCGAACACTCTCTGACATAAATGACAGTAACATCTTCTCAGATCCACCTGTTAGAGTAATGACAATAAAAAGAAAAATAAACAAATGGGACTTAATTAAACTTCAAAGTTTCTGCACAGCAAAGGAACCCCTAAACAAAACAAAAAGACAACACACAGAATGGGAGAAAATATTTGCAAATGAATCAACTGACAAGGGATTAATCTCCAGAATTTACAAACACCTCCTAAAGCTCAATACCAAAAAAACAAACAACCCTATCAAAAAATGGGCAGAAGATCTAAACAGACAATTCTCCAGAGAAAACATGCAGATGGCAAACAAACACATGAAAAGATGTTCCACATCGCTCCTTAACAGAGAAATGCAAATCAAAACCACTATGAGGTACCACCTTACACCAGCCAGAATGGCCATCATCAAAAAGTCTACAAACAGTAAGTGCTGGAGAAGGTGTGGAGAAAAAGGATCCCTATTACACTGTTGGTGGGAATGCAAATTGGTGCAACCCCTATGGAAAACAGTATGGAGATTCCTCAGAAAACTCAAAATAGAATTACCATTTGATCCAGCAATCCCACTCCTAGGCATCTATCCAGAGGAAACCATGACTCGAAAAGGCACATGTACTCCAGTGTTCACTGCAGCACTCTATGCAACAGCCAGGTCATGGAAACAACCTAAATGCCCATCCACAGAGGAGTGGGTAGGGAAGATCTGGTACATACACACAATGGAACATTACTCAGCCATTAAAAGGAACGAAATTACAACATGTATAGCAACATGGATGGACCTAGAAATTATGCAAAGTAAAACCAGTCAGACAATTAGACACCAACATCAAATGCTACCGCTTATATGTGGAAACTAAAAAAAGGACACAGTGAACTTCTTTGCAGAACAGATAATGACTCGCAGACTTTGGAAAACCTGTGGTTTCCAAATGAGACAAGCTGGGGGATAGGGGGGATACACCGAGGGTTTGGGATGGAAATGCTATAAAACTGAGTTGTGATGATTTTGGTACACCTGTAATTGTAATAAAATTCATTAAGTAATGGGAAAAAAAATAAAATCATTAAAAAAAAATACCAGTTATGGAGTATTACTGAGGGGAACAAAGAAAATCCTAACAGCAAACATTTATTCCCTGCCTAATGCGTATCTCAACCTTTAATACTGTACACACACTAACTCGTTTACTCCTCAAACCGTCAGCCACCCCCATTTCATAGACGGGGAAACTGAAGCTCCACAAGGTCGGCTAAAAGACTGGCCAAAGTTGTACAGATTCTAAGTGGTACAGGGGGTATCCCCGCCTGGGATCCGGACCGCGGCACGACGGCCGCCCCCACAGGATCCCACTCCATCAGCTAGAGAAGAGCATCAGTAATTAAAACCAGCAAAAATTCACCAACAGCCAACTTGGACAAGGCCACAACCACATGCTATAAACTTTAAACAGTAGCTATCAAGCAGAGAAACAGAAGGCCACCCTTCTGTTCCTGCTAAGGTGGCCAGCAGCTCCCCATCCCGGCCCCAGCTCACCCCTACCCACTTCTGGCTGAAGTGACAAAACTGAGAATGCTCACTACTGCTTTCTGATTTGTAGGGAGGAAGAATGAGATCTTTCTAGCAGCTGCTAGAAAGATATGAATTCCATCTTGGTTTGTATGGACAGCCCTGAGATTTCCAATATTAACCGCAATAACCTAAGGAACATTAGTAGAAGTCAAATATAATACAATGGTACATATGACTAACTTGACTGCATTCTGGAGGGTCAAAAATATGTGCTTTAAGCTACAAATAACTCACCAATCTACAGGACCCCACATTAATGCAAGGCAGGGAATCAAGCTTGTATTCTCTCACCTACAATTCCTGGGGTCACAATCCCAAGGACTTGGCACTGTTTTGGGAACAGCTTCTCAAGGGCAAACGCTGCTTCCATAGTAGTTCTTTTCCTGGCTGTAATGATACAGTAGCAAGATTATTCAATGTTATCTATCCACTTAGAGTCACATGCTTCGAGGAGGAAAAAGAAAGCAAATATTAAGTAAAGTTTAAATCATTTTACACCAGAACACTTTACAAGGAAGTCTGAAAGCTTTGATTCACAACAAAATGTTTTGTTTTGAGCCCTTTTTATATGTTAAATCTAAGTCTGACCTTCAGCATTGCCAATTTCCCTTTTTCCATTTGTTCACATACTGCTTCTGCTTCTATGACATCAGCAGTAGCAGCTGAATTGCAGATGTGAAATCCATTCAGCTGATACTAAAGCATAATGACTTTTCCACTGCACAACCACCTGGATTCAAATCAGGCAATGGTATCTGCTAGCTGAGTCTAACTTTGGGCATCACGGTGCCTATCTTGGGACACTTAGTCACTTCTTTGCTTAGCAAGCCAAGAAGAATGCACAGTAGCTACAGATAACTTTGGTAAATGGTCGTCCAACACAATAAATGACTTGAATAGTCAAAGAGAGACATCTAGTTTTAACAGGAAAAAGAAGTGCCTGGAGGGTTAAAATATTTCAAAATGAGAAAAACACCTTTCCAAAGATTTAGTTTCAATTGTACTGCAAGGTTTAGAAATCAGTCTTTGAAGCAAAAGAGCTCCTCCAAGTTCAGAGAATATATTCAGGCATTCCGCAGAGAGTAGGTGCATAGCCTCAGAAAGTCAGTATTTAAGTCCAAACATACGTACATAAAGAAACAAAAAAAATCCAAAACTTTTCCTTTGAAATTCACCTCTTTTATGGCCGCGACACTCTTCCAGACTAATAAAAGTTTCTGAATCAGCCATGTAAAGAACCGTCCGTGGTAAGATATGTACATTCTACAAAAGAAAAAAAATAAAAATCTGATCACAGGAATCCATGATTGCTTTTGTGGTCCCTTAAAGTTTTGCCCTGGTCCAAATTTCTGTTGCCCTCCCTCCCCTTTAGATCAATGTTAGCATTCCAAGTTCATCCACTTCTCATTCATTTTTCACTCATTTTCAGTTCATTCATTTCTTGTTCATCTATTATTTCTTCAAATCACACTCATTCCAGCCTGACTCAAGAATTTCATTTTCACAATTTAAGCTCTTAAACAAAACAAAACAAACAAAAAATTAGGTACCAGCAAAATATTGCATTTGGTTTATGTGAACAGGTATCAGGGCAACAAAAATATCTCAGCAACAGAGAGACAGTATACAGGCTGCATCACTCCTCTTTCCACTGTCTAGCAAATTAAATAATACAGGCCTTCATTTCCAGCTTGCCAACTAGTTTTCTACAGGAATATCTGGATTACTATTATCCAGACAAACTCACACACACACACACACACACACACACACACACACACACACGTATATATGGAAAAATACATATATAGAAGATGTATATATATAGAAGAAAATATATTTTCCTCCTGCGGTTCTTTTCCTTTTGTACTTAAGATTGTTTCCCCCAAGTAACAGCTTAAGTGCCATATCCTCTACAAAACCTTTTCCTAATCTCTCATTACCAGTGACCTCATACACAACATCGTTGATATCCCAGTCATTCTTATTTGTGACTTATCTCCACTTACAGCCTGGGCTTATTCAGACTCATGTTTTCCACCAAACTTCGTATGTTTGTTAGAGACAAGTAGCAAAGTGGCTGAACTAAATGAAAAGGGTGAGTATATTTTCCTTCTAAGCCACTTATTTTCAAAGATTTTTACTAACAAAACGGAATGAAGAAGTTAGCATATAACAAAACTTCAACATGCATTATGTGAAAATGTTAATCTGGGAATGTTAAGATGTTTCAGAGTAGAATCCTACAGACAAACTCATAGAAGATACTGAGGCAGAATGATGACCCTGCAGTGGCCTCAGGCTGGATAAGACCTATGGACACAGTCTGCTTGGTCCACAAGGCGTTTCTAAAGAATATAATTTGGGGAAGAACAGCTAAGACAGCATAGTAATAGGGCCTTGAGCTCATATCCTACCAGAGCCACTCCAAAACTACAACTATCTACAGAGGAATTACCGATGGAAACAACCTCAAGACTAGCAAAACAAACAAACAAAAAAATCCCACAACAAAGGACATAAAGAAGGAACCACCATGAGAAAGGGGGTAATGGGGAAACTGGAGACAGCATCATTCAGACTCACACCGCAGAAGAG
This sequence comes from Catagonus wagneri, assembly GCA_004024745.2. NCBI lineage: Eukaryota > Metazoa > Chordata > Mammalia > Artiodactyla > Tayassuidae > Catagonus > Catagonus wagneri. The sequence continues at coordinate 20,537,178 of PVHT021183629.1, forward strand.
TCGACCCACAAACAGAGGATAAGCGCAACTGCAGAGATTCTCTCAAGGAGTGAGGGATCCCAGTCCCTACTGAGCTCCCCAACCCAGGTATCCTGCACTAGGAAGCTGAGTACCCAGAACCTGGCTTTGAAGGCCAGGGGGGCTTGTGTACAGAAGAGATAGCAGGCTGGAGAAAATAGGGAATCTATTCATAAAAGGCGCATGCAAAATCTTAGCTCTGAGTCCCAGCACAGAGGCAGGAATTTAAAAGGAACCTGAGTCAAACCCACCTGGGATATAGGTCTAGCAGCAGCCACTTATGTGATCTTGTTCTAGCAGGAGGACATCTGTGCTGGCTAACACATTCTGGAGTCCTCCCTCTAGCCTATTAGTGCCAAGGGCTTACCTACCCACCAGCAAGTCACCATAAGCCCTGGCCCTCCCCAGGCCACACAGCCAACATCACCAAGACCTGGTCCCACCCACCAGTGGCTGGCAACCTCCACAGGAGGCGGCACCTGGTAGCCAACCAGGCCAGGGTACCAGCCCTGCCTAACAGCACACCCACGGCAGTCAGCCTGGCAGCAAAAGAAGGGCTCTCAGAGTCCACATAAGGGGCACTCCTAGGGCTTATCACTCTAGTGACCAGAGGGAACTGTGCTTCTGAGCCCCATGAGGCATCTCTTCTCCAATATCAGGAAACATAACTGGCCTACCTAATACACAGAAATAAAAACAGGAAATCAAGCAAAATGAAGTGACAGGGGAATACGTTCCAATCAAAGGAGTAAGATAAAATCCCATAGGAAGAATTAAGCAAAGTGAAGATAAGAAATCTACCTAGAGAGACTGCGGCAAGATGGCGGAGGAGTAAGAAGTCGCACTTACCCTCTCCCACAAATACATCAAAAAACGCATCTAAACATAAAACAAGTTGGACAAATCATCATCTGAATGCTGATTAATTTAAACCTCCAGAAACTGCAAGAAACCCTTGAAATAACTGGGTAGAACAACAGAAGGAAAAAAAAAAAGGTGAGAGAGAGAAAAGCAATTAGGACGGTAGCCAGCACCCCAGGGAGGGAGCTGTGAAAAAGAAAAGTTTCCCGGGAAGAAACCTAAACAACGATCAACAGATCAACGACCAACGGAACTAGAGGGACATCAAAGCCTGAGAAAAACGCAGCAGCTGGATTGAGATAGGAAAATCGGAGATAGAGACTCAGACAGAGGACCTGAATACCGGCGCAGATACTACAGCCTGAGGCGCCGGGCGGTGCCTGGGAGCAAAGGCACAGGTTCCTAAGGTTAGTTCCTGCAACAGGGCAGAGGTCGGTGGCCGTGGCAGTTGTGGGAATAGGACAAGGAACAGCGATATTCTATGATTTGTGGAGAGCAAAACCAGGACTGAGGGAACTAAGGAAGTCTGGTCCCGCAGGGGAGGCAAGCCTCCATTGTTAGGGAAGAGGAGAGGAGGAGGGGCTGACTGCCATAGGAAGCAACTTGAACTAGCGCGCAGGGCGGGGTGACGGTGACCCGCCAAAGAGAGTGGAAGTGGGGAGGAGCCAGTGGAGGCTGCAGCTGTGGCAGCGGGAGCAGAGCCTGTGCCTTGAAGCCAGTGGGCGGAGCACTGTGCCAGGTTGTGGACCCAGGCGCCTGCACCAGCCAGCATCGGCGGGGGTGGCGGGGCCCTGGGCCGGTCCACGGACCTAGGCGACTGCGTCAGCCCACAGAGCTGGTAGCTCTGGCAGGCAGAGCAGTACACGACCACACGGAGCTAACTTTCACAGAGGAGCGGTGCCAGCGCCAGCCGCTGCCGCCAGGAAACCGCCCCATCTGACGAGAAAGCATCAGCGGAAGGGCAGAACAAACGCCAGCCTGTTGAGCCAGCCTCTGACGGGCACCTCTTGTGGTTCCAGTCACCTCAAAGAAGACTTTGCAATCGAACACTAGTTTCCCATGGCTCTCACTCCCAGGGGAAATCATACTTCCTGCTGCTGCTATTGCCAAATGCTTAAGACACCTGGTAGATCTGCCTAGAGCTCGTGACCACTTCCCAGGGCTGGGCAACTAGGAGTGGACAGCGCCACCTTCCTGCAATTGAGAGCGTAGAGACTAGGCTCCCACTGTCGACTTTAGCCATTCCTACACTCTCACAGAGAACAATCAGAGTACCACTGAGATAACAGCCTGCTCATTCCAAAGAAATAGACATCAAATAGTCAAACTCCTACACCAAAAATAAATAGTAACCCCACCAAAAAATACAAAGGGAAGCTCCTCCCTAGAAGTAGCTATCCAAGTCTACAGCGTGGCCTCCCCAAACTCACAGAAAAAGAAAACCACAAACAAGATGAAGAAGCTCAAAAACCATTCCCAGTTAAAAGAACAGGACAAGTCATTTAAAGCAGCCAGCAATGAAACTGATCTCTGTAGTCTGTCAGAAATGGAGTTCCGAAGGGAGATAATGAAAATACTTGAAGAATTAAGGCTGAATATCCAGAAATTAAGAGAAGATGCAAACAGCAATGCAGAGTCCTTTAGAAAGGAGCTAGAAATCGTAAGGAGGAGCCAAGAAAAGCTAGAAAACTCATTTGCAGAGATGCAAACTGAGCTAAAGGCAATAAAGAGCAGTTTGCATAATGCAGAGGAACAAATTAGTGATGTAGAAGATAGAATAATGGAAATCACGCAATCAGGACAGCAGACAGAAAATCAAATTAAAAAACATGAAAGCAATTTAAGGGATCTATGGGATAATATAAAGAGGCCCAATTTACGCATAATAGGAATTCCAGAAGGAGCAGAACAAGTAAAGGGCATTGAAAAAATATTTGAAGAAATTATGTCTGAAAACTTTCCAAATCTGAAGGAATCTGACATCAGGATACAGGATGCTCAAAGGGCCCCAAACAAGCTAAACCCAAACAGACACACACCAAGGCATATTATATTAAAAATGGCAAGAATTAAAGATAAAGAGAGGATCCTAAAGGCAGCAAGAGAAAAGCAAAGCATTAAGTATAAGGGATCCCCCATAAGGCTGTCAGCTGATTTCTCTACAGAAACATTACAGGCTAGAAGGGAATGGCAAGATATATTTAAAGTGCTGAAAGGAAATGGCCTGCAACCT